>SDVV010000202.1:0-36578 GCA_016164225.1 Gammarus roeselii | reverse complement strand
AGGGATGGTGAAAAAGTTGGAGAACAGAGTGGATTCGCGTGTACTGAGATGGTTCGGGCACATGGAGAGGATGGATGAAGGGAGATTGGTGAAAAGGGTGATGAATGCGGAGGCGAGTGGTCGCAGGCCTAGAGGTAGACCGAAGTTTGGGTGGATGGATGGTCTGAAGCAGGCGTTGGGAAGAAGAGACATGAATGTGGAGGTGGCGAGAGAGCGTGCAAAGAACAGGCGTGAGTGGAGAATGGTTGTGAATGGTTGATTTTGACGCTGCTCTGATGTGCTATCCCGCCCTAGGCATCCCGCTGTCGGGATGGTCATGGGTGGGGGGGGGCCCGGCCATTATGACGCGGCGGGGATAAACCAGTGAAAACTGTCGGGCCCTGCTGCTGACGACGGTTCCTCGGTGCATTCGGGACCCGGAGTGTAAGTTGAGGGGCTACCGGCCGGACCCTTTAGCACAGGAGGGCTGAGTTGTGTGAGTGTAAGCGTGTGAGGGTGTGAGGTGAGCATTGCCGTCGGCCACCCCCCATTCTGGGGGATGCGGCCTGGTGTCTGTATCTGTATCTGTATGAATTGAGTGTAGAATTTGAGTGCAAAGGAAGCTACCATACCTGCCGTATGTACAGTAGCTAGCATAAATTTGTTTATGATTTAAAACTAAGTGAAATCTTTAAGGTCTATTATCCGTTCTATATTTGAACTCATCGGAAATTTGATTAATATTACCCATTAAGAAGATTTGTTCACACATAGCACAGTTAGAAATTTCTATATGAAGTTAAATACCAGGTGGGGAAAGTCGAATTGGTTTTTCCCGGTTACAGACTAACCATAAACGATTTTTTGCTCGCTACGGTACCTATAAGCTTTCCAGCTCACAGGTCGGAGTGACAATGCACTAGAAATATCCCCATCACTCCAGCTTGCAGTTTGTACCTTTCCCCATTGTTTATTTAGTAATTTGAATGCTAGGTAAATAAGTAGACAATACTTTGTATAATTTTTGAACGAATCTAACGCTGTGTTTGATTTTTACTTACAACGACTTGACAAGTTTAATCAAACGATTTTTATTTTTTTATTGTTATTGTTAATCAAAGAGACACATTTTCACTTTTCTATGAATATTTTTTTGATTTCAGCCATTGAAGTTCTTTTGACTGTTCATTTGCTTGTTTGGCAACAAACCACGTATTTTCAGCCTTCAGAGCTTCTATTTGTTCTAAAAGAGAATCAATAGCGTAAATTATTCTGGCAATTGTTACATTTTCAAGATCTTTGTTTAAATGAGCATTGCAAAACGGAAGACTAGTTCAGGTCATTCATGGACTGTCTAATAAACGGGGGGTGCAGTGTAGGTCCGATGAGCCTTGCGGTGCCACACAGCCAAAAGACAAGGATGCCGTTGAGCACAGTCATTTCAAACTCAGCGGGTACATACTCCAGCAGTAAACTCACTCACCACATGCGTTCTGATTCGATTATCGTCATTCAATATTAATTCCAACCGGGTCACCCCTGCGCCCTGTCATACTTCTCAAACATTTCACATATTTTGAAAATGCATTACATTTTTGATAATGCATTCAACCTTACCATACATATACAGAATCAAATCAGGCTTACCACATCTGGTCTCAATAACCGTGCCTTTGTTCGAACCTCTTTTCACTCCCATACTCAGGGCTGAGAACTTCATCACATCCTTCAGTGCGGGCAACACTTTACAGCCATACCTACCTCAACCTCAACCTCTTCATGGCGTGCATCCCCCCTTAACCACGTGTAACGGCCAGGTGCTATAAACGATTTAACACATCCGCCAATTTTGCATAAAGGCTAACACTGATTTCACTTGCATTGCTACCATATTTTAATAGATTTTACTTGTATCCACAATGACATGCAGCTTTCTTCTCTTACAACCTATAATAAACTAGAAGAATAGGCAATGAGAAAATAATTGAAACTTTAACGGATCGCCTCCATACAGCTGACCATAAATCATTTCCATGCGGTGCTACATTAGTAATTTTTTACACTTGGGATACTATGAAATTTCAATGCATATTTGTTATGCTTAAGAAATTGGAAATATTAGTAGCTACATATATTTTAAATTAGTTATCAGATTGAGTATCATAGATTGTGCACTTTGGTTATGGTGGTTGAATAACTAATGTTAAAATCTTTAAAACTTAGAAAGCATATTTGTATCTACGTCCAAATTAATTAATTTTTATGAATGTATTAATGTTATTCCGGTATTTCATAGTTAAATCTTCGTGAATGATTCATAATCAGAAGCTATCGCGTATGCATATAACGTGAAGGTTTGGTGGATATCTTACTTTTAGCCCTGTGAAGCATTGCTACATTGTTTTAGTAATCCATCCCCATTCGCTATCCTTGTACAACCCACCCATCCTTCAACCTAATTCCATAGCTGCCTAGCTTGCAGGTGAAGCATAAATTTCCAGAACCATTCAGTAAAGTAGCCACTAATCTATAATTAACAGAGAAAATGTATCCCATCCGGAAGAGAGCTGCCGAAAAGTGAAGAGTCGATGCGTTGACGTTTGCACAGGTTAGCAGGCTGAACACCTGCAAGAGTATCAATTATTAATGCAGCGTTCAAATTCCTAACGGTTGAAGGCTCCAAGATCATTCGTCAAATAATTGCGGCGTTATAAGTTAAATTTGCACAAGATCTAGAATAACATGCTTGGGGGTAACTACTATCAATGTACATAGGAACACATTTACGACATTGAGTTACATTTTAGTGAGGTCAACATCCAGTGTTAGCAGGTAAGGAATCTTAGAATAGCTACTCCGAGAATAGCCACTCATCAGGGGCCGAATAAAGGCCAGCATCCAGTGTTAGCAGGTAAGGAATCTTAGTATAACTACTCTGAGAGTCACCACTCATCAGGGGCCGAATAATGGTCAGAATCCAGTGTTAGCAGGTAAGGAATCTTAGTATTGCTACTCTGAGAGTCACCACTCATCAGGGGCCGAATAAAAGTCAGCATCCAGTGTTAGCAGGTAAGGAATCTTAGTATAACTACTCTGAGAGTCACCACTCATCAGGGGCCGAATAAAGGTCAGCATCCAGTGTTAGCAGGTAAGGAATCTTAGTATTGCTACTCTGAGAGTCACCACTCATCAGGGCCGAATAAAGGTCAGAATCCAGTGTTAGCAGGTAAGGAATCTTAGTATTGCTACTCTGAGAGTCACCACTCATCAGGGGCCGAATAAAGGTCAGAATCCAGTGTTAGCAGGTAAGGAATCTTAGTATTGCTACTCTGAGAGTCACCACTCATCAGGGGCAGAATAAAGGTCAGCATCCAGTGTTAGCAGGTAAGGTATCTTAGTATAGCTACTCTGCGAGTCACCACTCATCAGGGGCAGAATAAAGGTCAGCATCCAGTGTTAGCAGGTAAGGAATCTTAGTATAGCTACTCTGAGAGTCACCACTCATCAGGGGCAGAATAATGTACAACAGCATGATTGAAATGGAGTCATGACGCAGTGAATTATATTTCAGTGACTTGATGCAGCAATATAAGGCTTAACAATGTGTTCACGTGATTATTACCAAACTACACATTCTTTATGAAAAAACAACACCAATTTCTAACTAATTATGTAATATTTTGTGCACTCTGTAAAATGTAATGTAAACATCTTATTGGAATATACAACAAATGCTCGCTTTCAATGTTATTGCCAGATTGAAGATCCAACGTACAGATGATGATGAAATTGATACATTTGGGTGGAAAAAAAAATTACTGCACCCACGTATATACAAAAATTACACGGATAACAGAAGCACACGTATATGGAGGAAGTCTTCATTCATTTCTACAAAAATGCCAAGCAGAAAATGAAACTAAAAACCAGCTTCCATTTCGTGATACCTTGGGCATACGGTCTAACTACATCATGAAAAATAAAGTATACAGAAAAACAACCCAGTCGAACCATTCCATTTATGATTTCTCAGGTCATTCGGCCAATGTGAAACTGGGAGCCATAAACAACATTTTTAGTGTGAACTTACAAAATGTGCGAACACGAATTTTATAGACGATGACATCAACTTAATCTCTCAAGTATTCAAACAGCTGGGTTATGACGACTGTATTTTCGAAAAGCTAATAGGAAAGCCATAAAAGTTTCACTCAACCGATAAAAGAAAGATGCGGAGATGCAGTGTTGATGTTTTTGAGCAAGACAAACTTGGGCAGGCTCCGTGCTGAACCCTTGAAGCAGATGGGATAATAATTGTAGGTGTTGGAACATAGTTTGACAATTGTCCAGCTATAGTTTCCACCATGCAGTGCAGAAGAGACAGTTAAGCGTGCTGCCTTGTCATTATCAAAGTCTTACCACTGAATTCCAACATATTCAAAATGTCCCTCTTCCCTTCTCTTCTTGCAGTCCTTTTCCGCTTGAAACTTTTGTTGGTCCTCTGCAAGAAAAAAAAATTGGTCTAGAACTAATTTATATTTACTTGATTGAATTCCTAGAGCCTACTGGGCAGCGCCAGTGCCTCCAAAATACTGTAGTGCTTCCTGGGTATTCCAGTACTTCCTGGGCATTCCAGTGCCTCCAGGTCATTCTTACACCACATAGGCATTAATATACCACCTCGGTATTCTTAAGCCACCTGGGTATTCTTACACCACCTCGGTATTCTTATACCACCTGGGTATTCTTTTACCACTTGGGTATTCTAGTGATTCATTGGCACTCTCATGCTACAGGAGTAGTAGGTATAGCGGCGAAACGGCCCTGTGAGGAATTAGATACTGATAAAAGAGCCGGAGCGAAACGCGGATGTGAAGGAATTAGATAGGCGATACTTAGGGCCACCAAGACGCGGATGTGAAGGAATTAGATAAGGATAAAAGAGCCGAAGCAAGACGCGGATGTGAAAGAATTAGATAGGCGATAATTAGGGCCACCAAGACGCGGATGTGAGGGAATTAGATAGGCGATAACTAGGGCCACCAAGACGCGGATGTGAAGGAATTAGATAGGGATAAAAGAGTCGGAGCAAGACGCGGATGTGAAGGAATTAGATAAGTGATAATTAGGGCCACCAAGACGCGGATGTGAAGGAATTAGATAGGCGATAATTAGGGCCGCCAAGACGCGGATGTGAAGGAATTAGATAGGCGGTGACAAGATCTTTGAACCTTTTATCGAATGTATTGGTTAGGATGTATGGTATTTGTTAATGTGTCCGACTTAGTCACTGTATATCTCGGACATTGTAGTTTTATGTTATTACAAATTGATCTTGTGGTCAAGTTAGTTACTGATGATATATAGAGATACCAGGAGCGCAAGTTTTTTATGAGTCGGCCGATGTATTTGTTAGGATGCATGTTATTTGTTAATGTGTCCGACTTAGTCGCTGTATATCTCGGACATTGTAGTTTTATGTTTTGCAAAATTGATCTTATGGTCATGTTAGTTACTGATGGTACATAGAGATACCATGAACGCATGTTTTTTGTGAGTCGGTCGATGTATTTGTTAGGATGTATGTTATTTGTTAATGTGACCGACTTAGTCGCTGTATTTCTCGGACATTGTAGTTATATGTTCATTTTCTTCTATTCTGGTCAAGTGAGTTACTTACGGTACATAGAGACTGCCCGTGACGGGTGGGGAAGAGATGAGGGGTCGACCGGAGTCAGGCGGTGTCCAAACCGCAAATGGTAATTAGCTTGATGTGTTTATATGTCAACTGTCACACAATGATCTTATCTCGAGATATATGGTTCTCCTGGAGAATTGTTTTTCTTACGATAAACAATACCTTTCGGTATCTGATTGCTTTTATTTACGATTGCTTACGTACGGATTATATAGATGTATGTTATTAGGTCTTGTCAACGTTATATATATGATTGTATTGAAATATTTCGCACGGTATGATATATATTACTTTGTTTGTTATTGAATGACTCATTTGAATAGAAATTTTTACTGCTCAAACCTGAATTGTTAGGATATTCGATATAGTTATGCAAGAAATATGGGTATATATTAGGAGAGCGTAGCTAGTTGTGCTTTATATGACTCATTTTTCGGAAGTCGTTTGGTGGAGTTTTGCGGTGAGATGCTTGATGCCAGCTTGATGTTGAATATAGGCTATGAACATTTACAGGTTGCAACATGCTCATGTTAACGTACTTTCATATTTTTTCACGCAAAAGTGTTCTCGGGTGGCAGTGATTTTGTGAGGTATCGATACGACCGCAATCCTAATTATCTCCGTATTTGTTTTACGGTATTATTTCACATGAGTATTTTACTATTTTGCTACCCTTAGCTGCTGGTCTGAGGCCTCGGACATGCAAGCATCATACTGTATCACGTTGGTTGCAAACAAATGATCTCACTCGGGTATTCGTTGGTCGTTTTGCTTTTTCATTAGTCCCAGCAGTCATTCATTTGTTCCATCGTACAAATGATTTTTTGTTGGGCTTCTTGGAGAAGTCCATGTATTCAGACAGAGATGATTACCGCATTTTCCGTGTCAATATCGGGGTTAACCTTTAAACTGGAGACTCATACCAGCCTCATTATTGGTTATATCTAGGATGTGACTTTGCTTGATGTTGTTCAGAGACGATGGGTGAATCACATGCAAGATATGTCTGAAGTTTTATATGTGACTGGGATAGGTCTAGAAATTTGTTATAGATTTGAATGGTATCGTAGTAAAAAACTAGCGTTATTCTCATGATCTCAGTGTTAAATGTCAGATATTTTGGAGGAATGTATGTTTAAGAGGTGCAAGTCCATTATGCATCTCTATGGAATTTTCGTTATTGATCCCCTTTAAATGTATACTTTAACATTTAGAAGACGATTTACTGAATGGAGGAGTCCTAGGTCATTTATGGTTTGGCTTCCCTCCACTTAATGAGATATATTTATCTACGATTGCTGAGGGAGCTGTATACAACTTCAATTACCTTAATATCTATCACATTTTCAACGTAAGGCATGAGGCGTTTTAGTGCATTCCAATGCTAGTTCAATCGAGTTAAATTTAGGATTTTGCATACAAAGATTTATTAGATATATTATTTTTATTGATAATAGATTTTGACATAATTATATATACATAGATATGCATGGGATATCATTATACGATAACATAACTTTTTCATACCAAAAATTCGATGTGAGCATCTTCGGGAAACAAAAATAATGTCTTCGACCTCGCTCTCTTGTGTTATCTTGATCCTTGGTACCAGTGACAGTCTGTGGGTTCTTTATCAATGACGTATGTTTATTCTTCACCTGAAGCTGTCAACTCGTCTTATCGGTGTAGGATTTATCATCTGGGTGTGTTTTTTCTTTTATCTATTGGTGTTCGAGACTAACGCTCTTAGTACACATTTTAAATAAACGAGGACCTTTGGGAGAAGTGTATGCAATACTTGTAATCCTAGCCTTGTATCCAAAACTTTGTTTATAGTCTTCAGCGAGCTTTTTATAGACGGTATTTTTAATCACTATTACATATTTGTGACATCGAATCGTTTCAGATTTTCTTCTTGCTATTATCCACATTTCCATTCACTATATTCCAGCAGATATCCGAAATATACCCAATTCTCCTTGCACTCAAACGTTTATGACAGGATTCTTTCTTCTCATGCTTCATTACCAACATATTTGTAACCAAAGTCAGTTATAAATTTGATTTTATTATGCAGTTCTTCACTTCTTATACTTGTCACCCTTGCATTACCCCATTTGATAATTCGGTTTCCTTCAACTTTAGCAGTTTTTTTCTTCACACATTTCAATATCACTGTCACTGATATCCATTTCACTGAAAGTATCCCACGTTTCCCCTTATTTTCATTATTTTCAATTTCGGTTATGGCTTGGGTCTTCCTCCCACCATATCGATTTAGCCATTTTCACCCAATCTTCATACATTCTAGCTTGAGTGTCAGTGGCACCATACTTTCTTTTACGCTCGCGCCATTTTGAGAACTGTCTTTCTCATTAGATTGGAAACCCAAGTCCGGCTTATTATGTTCTATCAACGCGCCCATTGCATCCTTTGTGCTCAATTTTCCTCGTTCATTTTTGAGATTATCATATTCAAGATAATAGTGTTCTTTGAGATGGCGCCAAAGCCCGAATGTGAAGCCTGATTTGCTTAATTTTATCTCCACACTGCAAATGAACACATACCCCGTCTTTTCGTTCATGTTGAAATCCTTCCACATCAAACTGGGCCGCATTTTTCTTCCCCGAAAGCGATTCGCTATCTGAAGGAGTACAGATACGAGTCCAATTTATACATACAGGATCGTTACCTTCACTGCGTTGGCACATGTATGGGCTACAATGTAGGCATTTGCACACATTTCATGCAAAAGGGTTACCATACACTGCCGGATGCATTAATACATTCCCAACCTGACCTAACCCATAGAAAAACATCCCTTGCTGTTGATACAAGATATTTCATCTGCATCAGCTTCATACTATGTTATGTTAAAAGAAGAAATCATCCTATCCGATCCTAACCTGACTGATGTACGGTATTCAGTCATTGTTTTATACAATGCATAATGAATATCTCCACTTGTCTCTACATTTTGATATATCCTTTGCAGTTTTGACACCTAATTACTTCTACTTCGCAATCAATCTCGACTCATATATGTAACCAGAATGGTCAGATTTTTCAATCTTAGATGGATTGAATATTACATGTAATTCACATTTGTTTCCATCATCATACAAATGGGACGACTTCATCTCATACTAGGTCTACCACATTTTTTCTTCAATATCTCCTGACACTTCATCCTTTGATGACTTGTACAGTTGATCTGACTTTTTTCTTTCCAATAATTTTTTCAAAGTCTTCACGATGACAACGTTTCAAATGTCTCCACACGTTACTCGTCGATTAATGTTTATTCAATTTTATTTATTTCTGGCACAGTTTACAAGCCCCATCACCCCATTTCTTTCGAACAATCGAGGACTCAAGCTATAACCCATCCTTCCACAACAGAATCCCAATATTGACTGAATATTTTCTCATCTGACTCTGATTTATATCTCACCATTCTGTCACACATATACAGCATTTACTCCGAGATAGGTTTATGGGTAGCGTTGCATCCCTTGAAATATATTCTCCTACCGTATTCAACAATTTCATTGTTTCCTTCGACCAACGCAATGTATGCAATTTCATCGCTTAACCTTTGAGTTGTAGGATATTATAAACAATTGATTTAGGATTTACATACTTTTATTAGTATCATTTACAGATCTTGCTGACATCTTCAATAACTTCTAACTCGTTTTTTCGATTACAGCATGGCTCGTACAGCCACCCATATCCTGCATCACGATGTTTAAGTTTCCTCTCAAAACCTATCATATAATCCACCATATCTTTGTTGCGAATACCGAAGGCTGTTCCGTGCCCTTGAGTCCACAAATTTAATTCTTCTTCTTCTTGAACTTTAATTATTCGAATCTTCTCAAATTCAATGTCATTCTGTTTTTTACCAAGGAGGAATTCTTGCATACGTTCCAGGTTTTCTTTAGTTCATAGGAAAAGCGGATACGGACGGATCATCCTCAAATAGATAAAATGGATATTCACATCTCGAAAATTTCTTTACGGGCGTTGGATGAAAAAATCTACGGAGATTATTTAGCTTGGTTCGAGCATATATTGACAAGTGATGCAGATATCAATTATCTACAAATGCGGAGAACAAGAATCGCACGAGCGGGAACTATTATCCATGTATGGAAAGACAATGAAGAAAACAGGATTTGGGTGACTGATTTCGAAACAATTCAGACGTATGTTACAGAGTTCAAAGAAAATAAGAAGGTATATCTTGAAATTCATATGTCCCAAGCAGAAAACTTCCACACATGTAAGAAAGTTGGATTAGTCGAAAATAAATTCTATCTAGGGACTGAACAAAATCTGGAGTATATGATGGAGTTTCTTTCGGATAAATATTGGAGGTACATTGAATTGAATAAGATTCGAATAATTAAAGTTCGCACAGAAGAAGAAGAACATTTATGGAAATGCGTGGATCTACATTTATGGAGACATAGGGATGGAATTGGTTTCCAAATTCGTATCAAAAGATATGGCGGAATATATGAAGGAATTTGAGAGGAGACTGCTACAAAGTGATGACGAGTACGATTGTATGTACGCACCATGTTGATACAGAAAATGCAGAAACATTGATACATCCAGCAAGATTGGGTGACTGTAATCGAAAATACGAGATAGAAGTCATTGATGATGTCAGCAATATCTGTTATTAATACTAATAATGCAGAAATAAACCGTGTTAATCCCTAATCAAATGATTATATTATCCTAAAACTCAAAGGTTAAGCAATGAATTTGCATAAAACGTGTAAGTAGGAGGCAACATCGAATTGTCTTGAAAAATTTGGTAGATCAAAATTGGAAGTGTGTATCAAAACTGCAAAGGTTAGATCAAAAATGTAGAGTCAAGTGCAGCTTATTTGTTATGGATTGTACATATCAATGACAAAATACCCTACATAAGTTAGGTGGGGTTAGGTTTTTGATATGTACATACGTATACAGGTCTATAGACGTACCTACATACGTAATTGATCGCCGAAGCGAGTGATGATAGGCTTAAACATTTGCCAACGCATTATAATAGCAAGCTGTATGACGTGATTGGAGTCAGTGTTACGTGGACGATAAGCGAATACGGACGGATCATCCTCAAAAAGATAACAATGAATGTTCAAGTTGTAAATATCAGTTTACGTGTTTTGGAAGAAGAAATCTCCGAAGATGATATGAGACGGATCGAACAAATATTGACAAATGTTGAAACTATAAGTCATCTCAGAATGGGTAAAACAAGAATCAAAAGAGTGGGAGATAACATTCATAAATGGATAAAGGAAAAAGGAAGTCGGCTCTGGGTAACTGACATCGACGGATTCCAGTCGTATGTAATAAACTTCAAGGAAAATAAGAAATCAACTCTCGAAATTGATATGATCCGAGTGGAAAATTATCATGATTGTAACAAAACTGAAGTGTTAAGGAACGGTTTTTTCCTAAGAACCAAATAATACCTGGAACGTATGCAAGAATTCCGCATTGATGAAAAACAGAATGACATTGAATTTGAGAAGATTCGAACAATTATAGTTCAAGAAGAAGAAGAATTACATTTGTGGACTCAAGGGAACGGAACAGCCTTCGGTATTCGCAACAAAGATATGGTGGATTATATGATAGGTTTTGAGAGGAAACTTAAAACATCGTGATGCTGGGTATGGGTGGCTGTACGAGCAATACTGTAATCGAGAAAACTAGTTAGAAGTCAGTGATGATGTCAGCAAGATCTGTAAATAATACTAATAAAAGTATGTTAGTCTCAAATCAATTGTTTATAACCATAAATCCTACAACTCAAAGGTTAAGCGATGAGATTGCATACATTGCGTTGGTCGGAGGTAACATCAAAATTGTTGAAGTCGATTGGAGAATATATTTCAAGGGGTGCAACGGTAACCATAAACCTATCTCGGGGTAAATGCTGCATATGTGTGACAGAATGATGAGATATAAATCAGAGTCCGATGAGAAAATATTCAGTCAATATTGGGATTCGGTTGTGGAAGGATGGGTTATAGCTTGAGTCCTCGATTGTTCGAAAGAAATGGGGTGATGGGGCTTGTAAACTGTGCCAGAAAGAAATAAAATTGAATTAACATAAATCGACGAGTAACGTGTGGAGACATTTGAAACGTTGTCATCGTGAAGACTTTGAAAAAATTATTGGAAAGAAAAAAGTCAGATCAACTGTACAAGTCATCAAAGGATGAAGCGTCAGGAGATATTGAAGAAAAAATGTGGTAGACCTAGTATGAGATGAAGTCGTCCCATTTGTATGATGATGGAAACAAATATGAATTACTTGTAATATTCAATCCATCTAAGGTTGAAAAATCTGACCACTCTGGTAACATATATGAGTCGAGATTGATTGCGAAGTAGGAGTAATTAGGTGACAAAACTGCAAAGGATATATCAAAATGTAGCGACAAGTGGAAAAATGTATAATGCATTGCATAAAACAATGACTTAATACCGTACATCAGTTAGGTTAGGATCGGTTCGGATGATTTCTTCTTTTAACATAACATAGTATGAAGCTGAAGCAGATGAAATATCTTGTATCAACAGCAAGGGATGTTGTTCTATGGGTTAGGTTAGGTTGGGGATGTATTAATGCATCCGGCAGTGTATGGTAACCCTTTTGCATAAAATGTGTGTAAACGCCTACATTGTAGCCCATACATGTGCCACCGCAGTGAAGGTAACGATCCTGTATGTATAAATTGGACTCGTATCTGTACTCCTTCAGATAGCGAATCGCTTTCGGGGAAGAAAGATGCGGCCCAGTTTGATGTGGAAGTATTTTAACATGAATGAAAAGTTGGGGGTATGTGTTAATTTGCAGTGCGGAGATAAAATTAAGCAAATCAAGCTTCACATTCGGGCTTTGGCGCCATCTCAAATGACACTATTAAATTGAATATGATAATCCTAAAATTATCGAGGAAATATGAGCACAAAGGATGCAATGGGTGCGTTGATAGAACATTATAAACCGGACTTGGGTTTCCAATCTAATGAGAAAGACAGTTCTCAAAATGGCGCGAGCGTAAAAGAAAGTATGGTGCCACTAACACTCAAGCTAAGAATGTATGAAGATTGGGTGAAAATTGCTAAATCGATATGGTGGGAGAAAGACCCAAGCCATAACCGAAATTGAAAATGATGAAAATAAGGGGAAACGTGGGATACTTTCAGTTAAATGGATATCAGTGACAGTGATATTGAAATGTGTGAAGAAAAAAACTGCTAAAGTTGAAGGAAACCGAATTATCAAATGGGGTAATGCAAGGGTGACAAGTATAAGAAGTAAAGAACTGCATAATAAAATCAAATTTATAACTGACTTCGGTTACAAATATGTTGGTAATGAAGCATGAGAAGAAAGAATCCTGTCATAAACGTTTGAGTGCAAGGAGAATTGGGTATATTTCGGATATCTGCGGGAATATAATGAATGGAAATGTGGATTATAGCAAGAAGAAAATCTGAAACGATTCGATGTCACAAACATGTAATAGTGATTAAAAATACCGTCTATAAAAGGCTCGCTGAAGACTATAAACAAAGTTTTGGATACAAGGCTAGGATTACAAGTATTGCATACACTTCTCCCAAAGGTCCTCATTCATCTAAAATGTGTACTAAGAGCGTTAGTCTCGAACACCTATAGATCAGAGAAAAAACCACACCCAGATGATAAATCCTACACCGATAAGACGAGTTGACAGCTTCAGGTGAGGAATAAATATACGTCATTGATAGAGAACCCACAGACTGTCACTGGTACCAAGGATCAAGATAACACAAGAAAGCGAGGTCGAAGACATTATTTTTGTTTCGCGAAGATGCTCACATCGAATTTTTTGTTGTGAAAAAGTTATGTTTTTGTAAATTGATATCCCATGTATATTTATGTATACATAATTATGTCAAAATCTATTATCAATAAAAATAATATATCTAATAAATCTTTGTTTGCAATATCCTAAATTCAACTCGATTGAACTAGCATTGAAATGCACTAAAACGCCTCTTGACTTATGTTGAAAATGTGATAGAAATTAAGGTAATTGAAGTTGTATACAGCTCCCTCAGCAATCGTAGATAAATATATATCATTAAGTGAAGGGTACCCAAACCAAAAATGGTCTAGGACCCCTCCATTCAGTAAATCGTCTTCTAAATGTTAAAGTATACATTTACAGGGGATCAATAACGAAAACTCCATAGAGATGCATAATGGACTTGCACCTCTTAAACATACATTCCTCCAAAATATCTGACATTTAACACTGAGATCATGAGAATAACGCTAGTTTTTTACTACGATACCATTCAAATCTATAACAAATTTCTAGACCTATTCCAGTCACATATAAAACTTCAGACATATCTTGCATCTGATTCACCCATCGTCTCTGAACAACATCAAGCAAAGTCACATCCTAGATATAACCAATAATGAGGCTGGTATGAGTCTCCAGTTTAAAGGTTAACCCCGATATTGACACGGAAAATGCGGTAATCGTCTCTATCTGGATACATGGACTTATCCAAGAAGCCCAACAAAAAATCATTTGTACGATGAAACAAATAAATGACTGCTGGGACTGATGAAAAAGCGAAACGACCAACGAATACCCGAGTGAGATCATTTGCTTGCAACCTACGTGATACAGTATGATGCTTGCATGTCCGAGGCCTCAGACCAGCAGCTATGGGTAGCAAAGTAGTAAAATACTCATGAGAAATAATACCGTAAAACAAATACGAAGATAGTTAGGATTGCGGTCGTATTGATAACCCACAGAAATACCACCACCCGAGAACACTTCTGCGTGAAAAAATATGGAAGCACGTCAACATGAACATGTTGTAACCTGTATATGTTCATAGCCTATATTCAACATCAAGCTGGCATCAAGCATCTCACCGCTAAAAACTCCACCAAACAACCTCCGAAAAATGAGTCAAATAAAGCACAACTAGCTATGCTCTCCTAATATATACCCATATTTCTTGCATAACTATATCGAATTTCCTAATAATTCAGGTTTGAGCAGTAAAAATTTCTTTTCAAATGAGTCATTCAATAACAAACAAAGTGATATATGTCATACCGTGCGAAATATTTCAATACAATCATATAAATAACGCTGACAAGACCTAATAACATACATCTATATAATCCGTACGTAAGCAATCGTAAATAAAAGCAATCAGATACCGAAAGGTATTGTTTATCGTAAGAAAAACAATTCTCCAGGAGAACCATATATCTCGAGATAAGATCATTGTGTGACAGTTGACATATAAACACCATCAAGCTAATTACCATTTGCGGTTTGGACACCGCCTGACTCCGGTCGACCCCTCCCCTCTTCCCCACCCGTCACGGGCAGTCTCTATGTACCGTAAGTAACTCACTTGACCAGAATAGAAGGAAATAAACATATAACTACAATGTCCGAGAAATACAGCGACTAAGTCGGTCACATTAACAAATAACATACATCCTAACAAATACATCGGCCGACTCACAAAAAACATGCGTTCATGGTATTTCTATGTACCATCAGTAACTAACTTGACCATAAGATCAATTTGGCTTAATATAAAACTACAATGTCCGAGAAATACAGCACCTCAGACGGACACATTAACAAATAACATACATCCTAACCAATACATTCGATAAAAGGTTCAAAGATCTAGTCATCGCCTATCTAATTCCTTCACATTCGCGTCTTGGTGGCCCTTATTATCGCCTATCTAATTCCTTCACATCCGCGTCATGGTGGCCCTAATTATCACCTATCTAATTACTTCACATCCACGTCATGGCACCCCTAATTATCGCCTATCTAATTCCTTCACATCCGCGTCTTGGTGGACCTAATTATCGCCTATCTACTTTCTTCACATTTGCGTCTTGCTCCGGCTCTTTTATCCCTATCTAATTCCTTCACATCCGCGTCTTGGTGGCCCTAATTATCTTCTATCTAATTCCTTCACATCCGCGTCTTGGTGGCCCTAATTATCGCCTATCTAATTCCTTCACATCCGCGTCTTGCTGCGGCTCTTTCATCCCTATCTAATTCCTTCACATCCGCGTCTTGGTGGCCCTAATTATTGCCTATCTAATTCCTTCACATCCGCGTTTCGCTTCGGCTCTTTTATCCCTATCTAATTCTTTCACAGGGCCGTTTCGCCGCTATACCTACTACTTACAGGGCACTCTAGTGCCCAAAACCCAGCGTCCTCAAGTGGCACTAGGGGGACGGGTTTAATCTTGCTGGTGCCATCCGGGTACCCTTTGTTTCTCCCGGACATCATACTACCTCCTGGCACCTTTTTGCCTTCTGGGCACCTTGTTGCCTGCTGGACACCCTGGTGCTATCAGGACACACTCAGGACACTATTACATTGGAATCCTCCTTCCCATCATTTTTGTTTAAAAAAATATCAAGAATGTGGAGATGCAACATTAGCTACCAAATGAGACATTGCTGATTGGATTTGATGAAAACTACATAGATGGAATTTAGTTCAACAAGCGAACTAATACACATCGTTTTAGCCTACACTCAGTATAACTTAGCTGTGACGCATACATAGAACACTTTGAAAATTCTCTGCTAGTTAATGAAAAGCGTGATTCCATAACAAAGATGTCGGACTTCCACTTGTTAAAGGGAAACCAAACTCCCCTGAAGCCTGACAAATTGCTAGTGGTTTGCAATTTTGTAGAAAATAGCTACTTTGTTTTGCAGGATGCCGTGCAAAGTGTTCATTGGAATAATCAACTGACAGCCATTCATCCACTTACTCTGTATTACAATAACCATGGTAATAAATCTCATCATCTAAGTTTTGCTGTTATTTCTGAGTGGAACACGCAACCCATTTGCAGTGCTTTTGTTTCGAAGACAGTTGATAGAATAGATGAAATCAAGTTATTTGCCATCAACCAATTGCTAAGCAAATAATCTTCTCAGCTGAAAATCTTCATCAGAAGGATTTTGAAATTGATGCCAACTGGATCCTTTTTACAACAATAAATTGCAGAGGACCATAGGATGGTTTAGTTGGCACTGTTAACAATCCAGATGCAGGGGCAAGCATGCAGTGCCCATCTGATCAAGAAATCTTGACTCTCCAAAATTTGTTTACCCTTGCAGAAGTGAATTCCAAGATATTGCATGCAATTTCCCAACATTGAAAGATCATGAACTGGAAGAAATTTTCCTTCAAGAAAGGCCCTCAACAGCAAAGACAATAGCAGGCACTTCAAAGATACACTATCTGAGACCCTGTCATTAGTTTCTCTTGAAATGAAGCATAAATCCTCTTGACTAGATGCATCATATATTGAGAAGGTGACCGATAGAGGAGAAGTTGTACTGTAAGATATTATCAATGGGTGCATTACAGTTGCATATAGTGGACATTGGTGGTTGGCAAGTGCATTTGATTAAATTACAAACCCTAGACAAAATTCTAGTGAGTCCTTCATCCACATGGGCCCAATTTTTCCTTCTAACCAAATATACCCAATATTCTAACATTCAAGCTCAGTGACAGCTTGGCAGCTGTAGAGTCCTCAACAAGCACCAGCAAATCATCCAAGATAGTGTGAAAAACAGCAATGCTTTACATATGCATTAGCAGTGAATGCTATTCAGGTGAGTAAAATCCTGTAGCTCTAGCTCTATTATATAAATTCATCCATAAATACATAAGTATATGTACCTCTATACATACCTAATAATATAACACCTTCTGTTGAGTTGCAATACTGTTCTTTGAGGTACAACCTAAGTCAGTGATAAGTAATCACTTTCTAATTCTATTCAGATCTAGAATATTATTCCTCCAATCCAACTCTTGCATTGAGTGTCATGCTCGAATTGTTGTAATTGCAGACACAAATAGAATACGGTATGATATCTCACTTTTACCGTACTTGAATATGACTGTAGTAAATATCATCAAAAATAGTTAGTATCGGGCCTAAACGCATTTTTTTATTAGGACAATGTATTGGTTAGGATGTATCTAATTACTTTGGGTGTCCGACTTAGCCCATATGTAACTCACACATTGTAATTATCAATTACTTCTGGGTCGAAATTATTACTTTTGGGACAAGTTAATTACTTTTGGTGACCTTAGCTTATCGTCCGTCAGATAACAGGGCAAAGAGGCTCACGGCTGGCTTAAGGGTGGCTTACGGGTGGCTTATGGGTGGCTTACGGGTGGCTAACGGGTGACTCATTCGGAAAGACGGCCGGACAGCTAACGGGTGACGGTTGGGCTTGTGCCCTTTGCTTTCGAATATATATTTGGGAAGGTTTTGTGATTATGTACATTTCTATTTTATTGTATTTTGATGTTTAATGTATTTAAATACGTTTTTTAGCCATTAGATGAGTGTATTGGGGTACGCTTGGTTTCTTTCTGTTATTAATTTTATATTTATTCCGTTCTGGTAGGAATATGCCTTCATCTTATTTATGGAGAGTGGTGAGGAAGGGGTTATCGGGACCCTCTAGGTATTATAATCAGTAAGCCTCTGGAATGTTCGTCAGGTGAGGCTACTCATACCTGTTCTTTGTCTTATCAGTAATTTTTGTGGCATGATTACTATGTTTGAGCATTATTATCATTATTTATTTGTCTGGTTTAATGATTCTATATATATTTCTGTGCAGATATGTTTGTATTCATATCTATGTTGAGGTATAATTGACTCATTCAGTGGTTGGTTGGTGGGTTCTTAGCGGTTGGATGCTTGATTCAAGTCTGTTGGTTTGATTTAGGGCAACGTTTTGTGTTTTCCATCTATTCATTTCATATGTATACAATATCTTAGGAATAGTATGGTGCAAAAAAATGGTAGTTGACGGGTGGATGTATATATTTCTTAGAATGCAGTAGCTTCGTTACGAGAATCTATCTACCCCATAACGCATTATCCACTTTTAAACAGATATATCGGTGTCAACATGTATCCGCATGTTGCAAATGGACCGTTATTAAGCGTAAGTAGACTGTTCGAGTAGCCGGATCTCGATTTTATTTTGTATAGCGAGGATCGGTATGATGGTATAAAGCGAGAGTAGCTGAACGATATGGATTTATTGTAAGTTATTATATTGTGTTATGTATACTTAGTTATTATCGGCTGATATATGTTGAATTTATAAGGTTTTCGGAATTTTTAATATGTATTTCATACAGTTATGAGATATTTTTAAATATTTCAAGTTTGCATCTTCCATGTAGCACAATATTTCAGGCATAATTGGTCAGTTATTGCATCATATGGTATTTTATGTTTGTATATGACATTCTGTAACGATTAAGCCGTGGTTACTAGAGTTAAAGAAGATTTAATTTAATCCTGTTTTAGACTGAGTTGGAAAATAATTTCAGCACATTTCTTTATACTATAGCGTGTTCGTGTAGAAGTATTCCAAATCATTTACTAAATGTTTCCGTTATGTAAACCAGTCACATGTCCTGGCAACTTATTCACGTTAATTGTTTGGTTGGTTATATGCTACTTTTTGCTCGTATATCATGGTTTTTAAAGTATGTTCTGGGTATGGTAGAGAATTGATCATCTTGCTTTATTAAAACTCGAGCGTTTTAGTATGTTCTCTGCACAGCTTCCATCTTCGATGCAAGGTATTAGGTATTTTATACAGTTATATGAATATTAGGATATATTACGTTTGTATCTGCAATGTAGAACATTATTTCAGGTACAATTTAGTTACATGCTGTATATTTTTAGTGTTACATATATATTTTTAAATCATAATACAATGTTTGACGTGGATATTATAGATATAGAAGATTCGATTTATTATAAACTTGGTCTTGTTGTTAGCTTATCGTATGTTTATTGTAGGACAATACTTCAATTTTTAGGAGGAGTTACAGAGTCCCCTAGGCAAAAACTCGTTGCGTTTACGTTTATTTGTATAAGTAGACCGATTTACTATGATGGATGGCCTAGTGTATTACAATTTTCAATGTTAATTAGAGCAGAAAAGAGAATTACGTAGTTATTTTATTATTGTTGTATAATTTTTCCACGATAATCGAAGGACCCTAAGATGTGCGTAGTTTAACGTTTTAGAAGACGATTTAATGGATGGATGGGTCCTGGTGTAGAGGCGGTTTACACTCTGCGATAGTCATTTGGCTTTCATCCTTGTTCAACGTGAATTTGTACGTTCAGGTGAATGTCGGTCTTGAGTTTCATGGGTTTGTAAAAGAGGTTATGCGACAAGCTGCTGATCGTTGTAGTGATTTACTTAGGTCGTCAGTGAACAGATGCCCAGATTTTTATTGCCACACTCTATGAGACTCATGTCAGGGCCCATTCATGACAACTGTCCTGTTAATAGATTCTTGGTTATGTCCAGGATGTGACTTTGCTTGACGTTGTTCAGAGATGATGGACTAAACAAATGCAGGGTATGTCTGAGGTATTGTACCATGACTGGGTGTTACCTCTAAATTTTTTATAAGTCAGTGGTAGATTGCTGAGAAGTGACCTAGTAAAGCATTGTAGAGCTCGTTGTTATGACAGTGGGCTTTGATTTTGCCCTACAAGAGGCATGTCATCAGTTTCGTCTAGCAATTTGTTATAGATTTGAACAGATACCGTAGTATTATTACTTTATTCTGCATGAACTGAGTGTTTGTTTTAAATATCAGATATTTTCGATATGGATGTTATGTTTGAATACAATTTATCATGAAACAGATCACGTCTGATATTGGTGTGGGTTATGTTCTCTGGGGGTGTGGTAGGATGCGCTTTATATTAATCAATGTCGTTTAGGATGAAGTAGAAAATCTTATTTAGCTATTACATAGTTGCTATTATTGCATGCTTTTTATTGGTTATCTTAGGAATATATCTGTATTAGGTATAAATTCGCATAAATTCATGAAATGTTGGGTATAAAATACGCTTAATTGGATATAATGGTCCAATTTATTAGTATGTTTTACCTCTCGACGTTGGATTTGGTCCGGTTCCAAGTCGTCCTGGAGAACTAATCTACCGGATTTGTGTACAGTGTTAGTGCTAAAATTCTTCATTAATTTAATGTGCATCTCAAATATGTTATCCGCTCGCATATCTTCACTAGATGCTTATTCCGGCCGGTCTTACTTCTATAAATGTTTGTGATTCGTTTGCAGTTCGTACAGTTAGAAATTATTGATTGATTCAGGCTTTGTTATGAGATTTCGTTTCAATTCAGAATATCTGTCGTATTAGAGCATTCACAATATCCACTGTAGCATTTTTCACTAAAGGTTTGTGATGATGACCGTATACCTAGCCTATCCTAACCTATCCTAACCTTATCTAACCAAGGATTATATATATTTTTCCCGTTTTACAATTATGTTAGGTATTTCTTCATTGATTTAAGCTTTATTCATATCAAGCTCTCCACTTGGCTCTATAGTTTTCACCAATCCATACCAGTTTATTTACCTACGTATATATTTTTCACTTTGCTTGTTACAAGTCCAGTTATATTGATTAGTTTCAAGTAATGCTAGGTGATCACTGGTTAGTAGAGTGTAGAGTTCAAAACAATTATGTAAGCTTGCCTCATATGTGAGTTGTTGTTATGGGTGATATTGCGTTAGCAAGTTTATGTATGGTTTTACTGTTAGAATAAGATTTTTGTTGTAATGTTGGATTCGTTGCTCCTACCAGTTCCGTCTCTTATAACGAATATTGGATAAATCCACTCCAATATTTTACTATAGTTCTGTGATGTAAGATCCGCAATCAACAAAATCTAGGATAGGTCTAACGAACATAATTAGCAAAATATATATCAATGAACGACAACATAGATCAATATCAATGAATGCAAAAAGAGTTGCCATTCACTGCCAGATGCAATAATCCCTAGGCAAATAACCAACTTAACCAATAATTATATATTTTCATTCAAGTTTGTAGGTTATGTACGATATTTAGTCATTATTTTGTGATATGTACATATCAAATCACTCCGCATGGTTCCAATAAACGTAGTTTTTTAATATTGTCACACACCATGTAGGCAAATACAGGGTCGTTGGCGGCACAATGCATATATAAGGGGTCGTTGGCGGCACTGTGCCGGCACATGTACCGGCACAATGCATGTATACAGGGTCGATGGTGGCACCTGTGCCGGCACATGTGCTGCACAATGAAGGCATATACACATAATTGTACACATATATAGGCTCGGTTAACATCTGTAGTTTTTTACCTATGATCTGTGATTTCCATTAGAATTAAGGCCTTTCCTTTTGTTATAAGGTATTAAATGTGGATCAGCTTCACGTCATGTCAAGTTAAGATAAATAATCATCCCAACCTAACCTAACCTGTTATAGCCAAGAATTATGTATTATCGATCGAGTTTTCATGCTTCCATATGATTTTTTCATTGTTTAAGGATGTATGCATAACGAATATCTCCACTTGACTCAACATTTTGATTTATCCTTTTCATAAGTATATTACATCGTTTGTTTGATTGTTATAGCTATTTTCATATGATTCTTGATTTTTTTTACACAATTGTACATCACTTCTACATGTTATTCACACCCATCAAGAGCCTAACCTAACTTAACCTTATGTATGGTATTCAGTCATTGATATATACATATAAAGCCCTCCAGACGACTCTGAATACCACTTTGACATGCATGTTACTTATTTCATTGTCACTCTCAACCCATATTAGTTAGCAGCGAGGCCCCCATTTTCAAACTTAGATGAATTGAATGTTACAAGTACTTCATATTTGTTTCCAGCTTCACACAAACGGGTACACGGTCTCGCACTAGGTTAATCTAATTCACTTCAATAGCTCCTGTAACTACATCCTGTGACGACTTGCACCTCAGATTTGCCTTTTCTTTGATATAATTTTTATATTCCTGACGATGACTTTGTTTTTGATGTCGTCACACATCACTGGTGGGTTTATGTCTATTCAATTTTGTTTCGTTTCTGCACAGATTACAGACCCCCGTTACCCCATCACTTGCGAACAAACGGTGTTTCAAGCGATATCCCATCCTTCCACAACAGAACCACAAACTTGTCTGAGCAAGATCTGATCGGACTATGATTTATATCCTACCAATCTGTATCACATCTAGATCATTCAACCCCCCCTCCCCCCAAGATAGGTTTATGGCAATGTTTAAATTTGTAAATTTCTGATGAGCGACATTTTGAGCTTAGTTTCATCCCATGAAACATATTCTGCTACTGATTTCGACAGTTCGATGGTACCTCCGACTACCTGATATGATGTCCTTTATTGCAATGCGTTGCTTGAACTTTTAGTTTGGGATAATATAAACATTTATTAAAGGATTTCCATGGTATATTATCATTTTCATTGACAGTAATCACATATCTTGCTGGCATCATCAATGTCATCTACCAACTTTTTTATATGAAACAGCATGGTTCATACATCCAAACATACCCATCATCACTATATTTCAGTTGCCACTCAAAATCCTTCATATGCTCCATCATATATTTGATGCGATTACCAAAGGCTGTTCCGTTCCCGTGAGTCCACAAAGGTATTGCTTCTTCTCCTTGAATCTTAATTATTCAAATTTTCTCCAATTCAAAGACATTCTGATCTTCATCATTGAGAAATTGTTGCATACGATCTAGATTATCTTCTGTACTTTGGTACAATTTGTTTTCCACTAACTCAGCTTTATTACAGTCATGATGATGATTTTCCACTTGGATCACATCAATTTCGAGATTTGCTTTTTTATTTCTCTAAACTTTGTTAAATACGACTGTAACGCGTCGACATTAGTTACCCAAAGCCGACTTCCTTTTTCCTTCATCCATATATGAATGCTATCTCCCACCTTTTTTGATTATTGTTATACCATTCTGAGATAGCTGGTATTTTCAACACTAGTCAATATTTGTTCGATACGACTCATAAAATCTTCGGAAAATTCTTCTTCCAAGACTCGTAAACTAATTTTGCTACGTAAACATTTATTGTTGTTTATTTTAAGGCAAGTCGTCCTGCTCCACCTACACTCAACATGACACTATATCCAATCTCGGTATGCAGCTAGCTAATATAAGTTGATTACATGTTGTTTTTCGCAAAACATTATGCCTAATATTGCTCGTCTAGGTCATCAACTGAGTATGTAAGTATGTGTATAGGGCTGTGTACGTATGTGCATGTGTATTTTTAAACGTATGTACGTGTTACATGAGTTAAAATAAATGTCTAAAAAAAAAAGTATAACAAAAATTTAAAATTCAAAATTTCAATAAAATTTCAAATTTTCGAGGGGTAGTAGAGCCAAGTCGGTATATTGAAGTGATAACTTGGCTACTTGAGTAAGGGTTATCCCTCGGAAATTTCAAATGTTATTGAAATGTTGAATTTCAAATATACCTTTTTTTTATTTTTTGAACTTCAAATTTTTGTTTTAAATTTTTTAACTCATATAACACGGACATACGCTTGAAAATACACATTCACATACGCACACAGCCCTATACACATACATACACACACAGTTGATGGCATAGGCGAGCAATGTTAGGCCTAATGTTTTGCGAAAAAACAACATGTAATCAACTTATATTAGCTAGCTGCATACCGAGATTGGAATCAGTATCACGTTGAGTGTAAGTAGAGCAGGACGGCTCGTCTTCAATTGAACAACAATGATTGTTCACGTGGCAAAAATTAGTTTACGTGTCATGGAAGAAGTGGGAGATACCAGTGGGAGATACCAGTTATCTCAGAATGAGTATAACAATAATCAAAAGAGTGGGAGATATCATTCACATATGAATGAAAGAAAAAGGAAGTCGGCTTTGGGTAACTAATGTCAGCGCTCGGTTAACATCTGTAGCATTTTATCAAAGGTAAAATGCTACAGGTGCAAACCGAATCTATATATGTGTACAAATGTGTGTATATGCCTACATTGTACCGGCACATGTGCCGGTACAGGTGCTGCCATTGCCCTGTATATGCCTACATGGTGCCGGCAAACGACCCTGTTTATGCGTTCATGATGTGTGATTTGAAAAAAAAACTACGTAGAATAGAACCATGTGGATGAATTTGATATGGATAACGATTAATCCCATCACAGATCAGAAGTAAAATGTTACAGATGGTGGACGAGCCTGTATACTAGTGTGTTATGTTAAAGGTTTCAGGGTTGCGATAATCGGGCAAAGCAAGGTTGGAATGATCAAACATTGGTTTTAAGAAGGTCTTTTTGTATAAAAAAGTAACGAGACAAAAGTTACTCTATCAGTAGAGTACTGAGTATAGATTTGTAATAACTGACACAGAGTAACAAAAGTGTAAATGAACATCAAAAAGAAATGTATCAAGTGTAAGACGAGCGTAGGGTAGAGTAGAAGCCTACACCCGAAGGCTTCAGCTTCAGCTGCTCTGCCCGATGGCTGTGGCTGATGGCAAGTGTCTGTGTTCTGCCCTCTGTCGTTCGGGTCTGCCCTGAATAATATGTGGGAGAGCCATGTTCATGAGTATGAAGGGATCCTCCAATAAGGGAACAATTCACATTTTTGGACCAGCGAAAGAGGCGGGGCGTTCTAATACCCAGACCTCATTGGTACTCTACAATTGAGTCCGTTAAGTAATATACAGGCTCCTCCCATTTATTGTTTACCATATATGATACCCCTGAGCTAAACAGTGTTATTGGATCTAGTCCATACTATTGCCAACACAGGGAGTTTTACAAGGTGCGCAAATGGCCCTCAACTCGTCAATGTCTCCCACGTTACACGATCCGCGAAGGGACCACCTGTTTCCTTTAAACAAACATCGGAGGGGAATTAAAAATATGCAAGGCAAGGGATTTCTTAGTGTAACTTAAGCTAGGGGTTAACAGGCCTAAGGCCTACATTATTTCTAGGACACACACTACGCACCTCTCGATGGTAATGTTCGGTTAGCCAAGTTTTATAAAATATGTGCCAGCGGAGGCCGATCATAACACTCCCCTTCCTTTATTTGAATGAATGTGTCCTCACATCCAAGCTCTGTGTTCGCAAGTTTTGACATAGTGCTACCTTGACCCGGGGTCGTTCCATGTAGGGAGGCAGGCTGCGTGGAGTTTTTAGACATGATTGTAAGTAATACAGTGTGCTAAGAGGTTGGTTGTATTATTTATACGTTTTTTGTCGAGAAAAAAACAATTATCTAAACGTGTGATTACTCGCAGCATAAACATACATGGCATGTTTCGCACGGTTCGATCGATTGTTGAAAAAAACTCGATCCACATGTTTGGACATAGTTGTAAATATATATGTATATATATAGCTGAAGGCAAATTTTTATTGATCGTTGATATTTTGCTTAGGGCATACAACCATGTGCTGAACTCTCTCTGTACCCATCCTTACAACGTTTTTTCCTAATTGACAGGATGCCACGGAAAGATGGGATAGAGACTGTCTACTAGTTTCATTGTATTATTTTGCTCATTTCAGCGTATGTTGGTTTATGGTACCGTTGAACTAACATAGGCAAAAGGGAACAAAACTTATGATCTAATTTCACAATTCGGGAGACATGACTTATAGAATAATTACCTTACACATTATTATGGACATAGTAAAATATCACACGCAGGTGACAGGAATTATTACCTTACACATTATTATGGACATAGTAGGTATCACACGCAGGTGACAGGTTGACCCCTCACACATCTTATTTATTACATATTTTCACCTCTTCTAAATGAATTCAATAAACTCGACCTGGATACACATCACTCTAATAATTACATCGGACACACTGCATTTTACATTTTATCAATAAACAATTATTCGGATTGTGGCCATGATGTGTTATTTTTTGTTAATGTATTTGTTTTGGTTTACGCGTTTCGAACCACATGATTTGAGGGTATTTTATTCTGCTTGGTCGGTAAATTGGGGTTAACGGTTTTGAAATTCATGATGCTCGGTTTTACTCTCTCGTAATCCCGCGCTATGTCTCCCGGGGGTTGAAGTTGGCTGCCGTTTGCCTATCTTTTCAAAGCAATTTGTCCGTACAGTTGCCACGACAAAGCTAACATGATAAATTCCGGTGTTATTTATTTTCCGCTTCTGACCTGAGTCAGAGATTGTCGCTTAGGAACGACTTGCCCGCTTCTGACCTGTCAGTAAATTGTCGCTTAGAAACGACATACCTTTGTCTCCCTTTATTTACCGATCCATCGCATCATTTGTTTTGTCATAGGTTTGAGTTGGTTTGGTGACGGTTTGTTCAATCATTCCTCGATTCACGCGTTCGCTCGTTTTGCACTCCTATATCCACTTAAAGAAAAACATAATATCTTGACATTTGGACTATAATTTTCTGCAAATTGCATTCTGACCTGAAAGCTACACGACATTTTATCGACAACACATGAAATGTACCTTACATGAAATAAAATTGAAATTGATAACCGTACATCGGACATACTAAACGTGTCACCTAACCAATTGGTCATGGAAATTTTTAAAATTGGACTGTAATTACCTGAAATAGAATACCGCATTTCTACGCAGACTTGAATGCTACACAACAACTTATTGACAACACTCGAAATCAACTTTACATGAATTATTGAAATTTATGAGATCTCATTGGACATGACACATGACCAGTTGGTCATATAAATTTGTAACTACTGCGCACGAATGTTTGAAAAGGAAAAATATGACACTGTATGTACTTTGCCGCGAAACGGGACACAAAATAATTAATCGGTGCATGACCTACTCACGAAACCAACTTTACATGAAGTGTTATTGATATTTATGAGCTCATTGGGCATGACACATGACCAGTTGGTCATATAAATTTGTACCTATTGCACACAAAGGTTCGAAAAGTTAAAACACTACATTGTATGAACTTAGCAGCAAAACGGGACATAAAATAGATTATTGGGCGAATGACCTAATCACGAAATCGACTTTACATGAAGTATTATTGAAATTTACGTGAGCTCATTGGACATGTCACATGACCAGTTGGTCATATAAATTTGTAACTATTGCGCACAAAGATTTGAAATGGAAACACATGACACTGTATGAACTTTATCGCGAAACGGGACCTAATATAATTATTGGGTGAATGACCTAATCACGAAATCGTATTATTTTTACCTCTACTAAATTCTATCGCCAGTTGTCTACGTTCAATTGACACAAAAATTGCGTATATACTACAGAAAGGAATCGTATATACTACACCGGTGAACTACAAGCTATTTATTTTATTATCTACCTAGATATATTTCCATGATTTTGTTTTTCAACTTATTTTTCTGACATTTTTTTTTATATTTTTGTACAATAAATATATTTTTCTATGTATTTCAGGATTCGTTTTCAATTTTCTGACATTTTTCAATTTTTTTATTTTAATTTACAATAAATATATTTTTCGTGCTTTCCAGGATTTATTTTCAGCTATCGCGACTCATTTATTTTTTTGCATTGCTGGAACAGCAGGTCGAATAATTTACGCGCACCTACTTAAATTCACTTCAAAACTAATTTTGCACTCATTTGCTGATGAATTCGAGAGCAGATATATTGAGAAGTTTTTTTTGCGGAACTGTAATTGCTTTAATTTTTACGAACTCTCTAATTTCACTTCTTACGGGAGCACAGCCTATCGTGATATCACACTTGATTGATGGGATTACTTACAATTATTTGTTTTTGTTCTTCTAGAGATGTTAAGTGGCGATTTGAGAGGGGGCCCCTGGTTCTCCATGCGGCTCGTGGAACCCTGTCCGCCCGGATGTTCGTCTCCATTTATTTGTTGTCCGTCTTGGCCTAGGCAGTTTGTCCTCTGATGCAGTTATCCCCTCGGCCTGCCAGGATTGACAGACTGCCGTGCTGTGCGTTCGCGGTTGCCCGGCCGCTGTCAGACTTCGGGCAGGAAGGCTGGCTCGTGTCTTTGGCCGTCTCCTCGCGACTGCCTGCTGCGATGTTGTAGACCGCAGAGATGTTCTCTCGTTCTTCCCTTATTGTTGCCTTTTTCTTATGGTTTTTGGTAGCATGTGGTCACGATGGTGGCACTGGTCGGGAGACTCGGGGGGGGGGGCGTGTGAAAGGGAACTTAAAGCATTTTGTTTAAAAGTGTGAAGTGATGGTTTTAATTGGTTTTGTTTGCTTTAAATGTCCCTCACCGCTGATCACCAAAATTATGTTAAAGGTTTCAGGGTTGCGATAATCGGGTAAAGCAAGGCTGGAATGATCAAACATTGGTTTTAGGAAGGTCTTTTTGTATAAACAAGTAACAAGAAAAAAGTTACTCTATCAATAGAGTACTGAATATAGATTTGTAATAACGGACACAAGGTAACAAAAGTGTATATGAACATCAAAAAGAAATGCATCAAGTGTAAGACGAGCGTAGGGTAGAGTAGAAGCCTACACCCGAAGGCTTTAGCTTCAGCTGCTCTGCCCGATGGCTGTGGCTGATGACAAGTGTCTGTGTTCTGCCCTCTGTCGTTCGGGTCTGCCCTGAATAATATGTGGGAGAGCCATGTTCATGAGTATAAAGGGATCCTTCAATAAGGGCACAATTCACATTTTTGGACCAGCTAAAGAGGCGGGGCGTTCTAATACCCAGACCTCATTGGTACTATACAATTGAGTCCGTTAAGTAATATACAGGCTCCTCCCATTTATTGTTTACCATATATGATGCCCCTGAGCTAAACAGTGTTATTGGATCTAGTCCATACTATTGCCAACACAAGGAGTTTTACAAGGTGCGCAAATGGTCCTCAACTCGTCAATGTCTCCCACGTAACACGATCCGCGAAGGGACCACCTATTTCTTTTAAACAAACATCGGAGGGGAATTAAAATATGCAAGGCAAGGGATTTCTTCGTGTAACTCAAGCTAGGGGTTAACAGGCCTAAGGCCTACACTGTTTCTAGGACACACACTACGCACCTCTCGATGGTAATGTTCGGTTAGCCAAGTTTTATAAAATATGTGCCAGCGGAGGCCGATCATAACAAGTGCAAATGTTTGTATGTGTCTACATGGTGCCGGCACATGTGCTGGCACTGTGCCGGCCTATGTGCCGCTATCGACCTTATATATATGCATTGTGCCGGCACATGTGCCGGCACAGTGCCACCAACGAACCTTTATTTATGCATCGTGCCGGCACATGCGCCGGCACAGTGCCGTCAACGACCTTGTATATGCCTACATTGTGTGTGATAATAAAAAATACTACGCATAATAGAACCGTGTGGAGGGAATTTTGATGTACGTCGCACAAAATAAGGACTAAATACCATACATAACCATCAAACCTGAATGAAAATATTTAATTATCGGTTAAGTTGATTTGGTGGCCTAGGGATTATTGCATCTGGCAGTGTATGGCAACCATTTATGCTTACATCGTTATTTGATCTATGTTGTCATACATTGATATACATTTCGCTATTTATGTACAGTAGCGAAAGAAAATTCGTTTATGAAAAAAGATTAAGAGAAATTTTCATTTATAATTTTTTGCTCAACATTTGACTTAATTGGAAATTTAATTGATATTATCCATGAAGAAGGATTGACCAGACATAATACCATAATAAATGTCCCTATAAAGTTGAATTTAACGTAGGAAAAGTCTAGTGTGTTTTTTCGGTTATAGACTAACCATAAACGAATTTTCGTTCGCTACTGTACGTTGGACATATCATAGATCTTGTTGATTGCGGCCCTTACATCACAGAACTATAGTAAAATGTTAGAGTGGATTTATCCAATATTCGTTATAATAGACCGAAATGGTAGGAGCAACAAATCCAACATCACAACAAAAATCTTATTCTAACAGTAAAACCAAGCATACAACTTGTTAACGCTTCATCACCCATAACAATCACTGACATAAGCGGCAAGCTTACATAATCGTTTTGAACTCTACAGTCTACTGACGAGTGATCACCTAACATTACTTGAAGATAATCGATATTACTGGACTTGTAACAAGCAAAGTGAATAAAAATATATATAGGTACATAAAATGGTAAAGATTGGTAAAAACTACAGGGCCAAATGGAGTGATTTGATATGAATAAAGCTTAAATCAATGAAGAATTACCTAACATGAAAATGAGAACCGGTGTAAAAATATTATCTTTTGGTTAGATTAGGTTAGGATACAGTAAGATGTGGTTAGGTATACGGCCATCATCACAAGCCTTTAGTGAAAAATGCTACAGTGGATATTGTGAATGCTAGAATAAGTTAGATATTCTAAATTGGAACGAAATTTCCTAACAAAGCCTGATTTAATCAATAATTTCTAACTGTACATACTGCAAACGGATCATAAACATTTATAAAAGTAAGACCTGCGGCGATAAGCATCTAGTGAAGACATGCGAGCGTATAACATAATTGAGATGTACATTAAATTAACGAAGAATTTTAACACTAACACTCTTCAGAAATCCGGTAGATTAGTTCTCCAAAACGACTTGGAACCGGACCCAAATCCAATGTCGAGAGGTAAAACATCACAATATTTGGCACAATTACATCCGATTAAGCGTATTTTATTCCTTACATTCCGTGAATTTAGGCAAATTTATACCTAATACAGATATATTCCTATGATAACTAATCAAAATCATTCACCAACAAAATCTATAAAATATCTAAATAAGACATTGATTAACTGTGATATGCGGCGTATCCTACCACCCCACAGAGGATATAACCTACATCAATACCACACGTGATCTCGTTGATGGAAAATCGTATACAAACACAACAGCCATACCAATAATATTTGACATTTGAAACAAACACTGAGTTCATGAATAATAAAATAAAAATACTACGGTATCCGTTCATATCTAAAACAAATTCCTAGACGTAACTTATGCTATGCCTCTAGTAGGACAAAATCAAAGCCCACTGTGTCATAAAAACGAACTCTACAATGCTTTACTAGGTCACTTCTCAGCAATCTACCAATGATATATACAAAATTTAGAGGTAACACCCAGTCATGTTGCAATACCTCAGATATACCATGTTAAGTCCATCATCTCTGAACAACGTCGAGCAAAGCTACACACTGGACATAACCAAGAATCTATACACAGGTACAGTTGTCAATGATGGGCCTGACATGAGTCTCAAAGAGTGTGGCTATAAAAATCTGGGCATCTGTTCACTGACGTCCTAAGTAAATTACTAGCAGCTTGTCGCATAACAAAACCATGGAACTTGAGATTGACATCCACAAGAACTTACAAATTCACGTTGAACGTGGATGAACTCCAAATGACTACCAAAGAGTGTAAACCGCCTCTACACCAGGACCCATTCATCCAGTAAATCGTCGTCTGAAACGTTTAACTACACACTTGCTAGGGTTCAATGACGGAATTCCAAAAAGATGCAGTACGGATTTACACTTCTCAAAACATACATTCCTATGATTATCGTGGAAAAAATCATACAACAATAATAAAATAACTACGTAATTATCTATTCTGCTCTAATTAACAATAAAAATTGTAATACACCTGGGTATCCATCATATTAAGTCGGTCTACTTATACAAATAAACATAAACGCAACGAGCTTTTGCCCAGGAGACTCTCTAACTCCTCCTAAACATTTAAGTATGGTCCTACAATAAACATACAATAAGCTAACAACAAGACCAAGTTTGTAACAAATCGAATCTTCTATAACTATAATATCCACGTCGAGCATTGTACCAGGATATAAAAAGATATATAAAACACCAAAAATATACAACATGTAACTAAATTATATATGAAACAATGTTATACATTGCAGACACAAACGTAATAAATCGTAACATTCCTACAATTGTATAAAATACCTAATACCTTGCATCGAAGATGTAAACTGTACAGAGAACATACAAAACTGAATGAAATATAATGAAACGCTCGAGTTATAATAAAGCAAGAAGATCAATTCTCTTCCATACACAGAACATACATAAAAAACCATTATGCACGAGAAAAAAAATAATACGGAACCAACCAAACAATTACCATGAATAAATTGTCATGTCATGTGACTGATTAACATAACTGAGACATATAGTAAATGATGTGGAATACTTCTACACGAACACGCTATATTTTATAGAAATCTGATGAAATCATTCTCCAACTCAGTCCAAAAGGGATAAAATTAAATCTTCTTTAACAAAAGAACCACGGCTTAATCGTAACAGAATGTCATATATACTGTATATGCATAAAATACATAAATGATGCAATAACCGACCAAATATGCCTGAAATATTTTGGTACATGGCAGATGTAAACCTAAATTATCCTAAAAATTCCTATGACTGTATGAGATAACTATTCAAAATTCCGAAAATAATACAAATTCAACATATATCAAACTATCATTACGAAGTATACATAATACAATATAATAACTTACAATAAATCTATATCGTTCAGCTACTCTCGCTGTAGGGCATCCAACCGATACTCGCTATACAAAAAAAATCGAGATAGGACTACCCGAACAGTCTACATACGCTTGATAAAGGTCCATCTGCAACATGCGGATACATAGTAACACCGATGTATATGTTTCAAAGCTGGATAATGCGTTATGAGGTCGATAGATTCTCGTAACAAAGCTACTTCATCCTAAGAAATATATACATCAACCTGCCAACTACCAAATTATTGTACCATACTATTCCTATAGATATTATATACATTTGAAATAAATAGATGGAAAACATAAAAAGTTGCCCCAAATCCAACCAACAGGCTTCAACCAGGCATCCACCCGCTAAGAACCACCAACCAACCACTGAATGAGTCACTGATACCCCAACTGGATATGAATAAAAACATATATGTACAGAAAAATTGTGTAGAATCAATAAACCAGACATAAATATATATAATGATATAAACACTGAAACCTAGCAATCATGCCACGAAAATTACTGATAAGACAAAGAACTGGTAAGAGTAGCCTCACTTGACGAACATTCCAGAGGCGTATTGAACTTATTGCCTAGGCGTTCCAATACAGGAACCAAGCGTACCCCAATATAGTCATTTGATGGATAAAAACGTATATACATACAATAAACATCAATATACAATAAAATAGAAATGTACATATGTACAAAACCTTCCCAAATTTGAATTCGAAAGCAGGGGGCAAAAACCCACCCGTCACCCGTTAGCCGTCCGTCCGTCTGTCCGAATGAGTCACCCGTTAGCCACCCTCGAGCCAGCCGTAAGCCTCTTTGGTCTGTTATCTGACTGACGATAAGCTAAGGCCCCCAAAAGTTATCAACTTGGCTCAAAAGTAATAAATAATTACAATGTCCGAGTTACATAGAGGCTAAGTCAGACACACAAAGTAATTAGATACATCCTAAATATTACATTGTCCAAATAAAAAAAATGCGTTTAGGCCCGATACTAACTACTATCAACAACTTTCTCTCTGCCGACACTCTCCATTATATGTCATCAAATATTGTAAATTGGTGCGTGTTCCACAACATTGTATTTTTCTCGTGTCAGGATATGATTGAAACAAAAATTGAATGCAACATATTTGTGAATGAAAAAAGCAGCCCCCCGCACTTCTTTATCAACAGCTCAAAACTGTAAATAGAGGAACAAGTTAATAAAATGATTTCTTCGATCGTGCTATGCACGAAATTGGAAATAATTTCAACAATGTTCTCCATGAAATCGATCCAAATTTACAAAGAGAATGAATATTCCTGAGTGTCCAATAATTCCTGGTGATGACCTCCCTCGCCATACAATTTCATTAAGAAACAATTTCACCTTCATGGCATTAAATGCTGCAAGTTTGAAAGAGAACTTCCTTGGCCTTCAAATCAATATAACAGACCATTTTGCACCTAGTGTGCTAGGGCTCTGTGAAACCAAATGGACAAATAAATTACAGGACTTATATAATTTGTCAGGTTACAATTTGCATACAAACAATAATATGAGTAACAAGGGAGGCGTTAGTTTATGTACAAATAACAGGCTAACTATTGTACCGCGACCTGAACTCTCTTGCATCAGTCCAGGAATTGAGACCTTTTTGTCGACATTTATTGTGATAACGTAGAGCCTCTGAAATATCGGTAGAAAGTTTCTCGCTGGAGATGAATGAAATTATCAGTGGCATTGGCGTAGCTCATAATAAAGTGTATACTATAGGTTATTTCAACGTAAATCTGCTTCAGTATCATAGATCGAATTCAGTTACTGACTATTGTAATAATTTCCTATCTCATGGTCTGTACCCATTATTTACTAAGCCAACGCGTACTGCTGCTGGATTCGCAAGTTTAATAGATTACATTTTCACCAACGATTTTAGTAGTGTAACTCGTGCAGCTGTGATCATATCCAATTTATCCGACCATTACCAAATTTTCATTCAAATCCGAATTCTCACAAGCCCCGTAATCCGACTATAATTACCTATCGTATATATAACGACCGTAACATTCAACGCTTTAAAGAGGCGCTGGGAGTTTACGACTTTAATGAGATACTATCCACAGTAAACTCAAATGATGCTTTCACGCAGTTCCATAGCATATTAATTGAATTGTTCGAGGTGCATTTTTAGCTTACAACTAAAGAGCTCAGCTACAAACAAGCTAAGAATCCGTGGATGACACCTGGTTTACTTACCTCACGAAAAGAGAAGGACGGACTGTACCGTAGATACAAACGGCATCCCATCACTCATAAAGATGTATTCAAACGATACAAAAATGCGTTCACTAAACTGACAAATATTGCTCGTGAAAACTATATCCAAAATTTGATAGAGACCTCTCATCGAAATAGCAAAAAAATCTGGAAAATCATAAGCAGCCTTCTAGGAAAAAATGAACAGAGTAATTCGGATTCAATTAGTATTGATGATAAAGTCATCACTGATCCTCAAACGATTTCAAATGCTTTCAATAATTACTTCGATAGTATTCCCAATACTCAATGTGAATCAACTATTAGCAACAAAATCTCTTTCGAACATTATTTAGAGAATGCAATGCCTGAACCGCCAATCTTTAACCTTACCGACCCAAACGAAGTTAAAGCAATCATTAATTACTTTAAAAATAGTTTCAGCCCTGGCCGGTATAACATTCCATCCAATGTAATCAAAGCTATATCTGGGACTATTGTAGCTCCCTTTACCCAACTTATCAATAAGTCTCTCATGCAAGGAATTTTTCCTGATGCACTCAGATTGCTAAAATGAGTCCAATATATATAAATAAGAGCAAAACAGACAAAAAATTATCGCCCAATATCAGTCCTGCCCATCTTTAGCAAAGTTTATGAAAAAATATTTTATGTTAGACTATATACTCATTTTGTTTCTAATATCCTACTTGGCCAAAATCAATTTGTCTTTCAGGCTTTCAGGAATACAGAGAGACTCTACTACAATTTGCTGGAGACGTTGACAGTGGTAATGTCACCGAAGCAACTTTTATGGATCTTAACAAAGCCTTCGATTGCGTGAATCATGAGATTTTGTTTGCAAAGTTACAGCATTATGGAGTTAGGTCCATCGATAAGAGCTGGATAAAAAGGTATCTACTTGATAGAAAACACATAGTGACTTGGAATAAACAATCATCATCTACTAGTACGTTAAATATAGGAGTTCCGCAAACGTCG
>SDVV010000201.1:0-36618 GCA_016164225.1 Gammarus roeselii | reverse complement strand
ATATATTTGTATTTAAATATTCAACACGACATGGTAGTCGTGGCGCCTCCCAAGGTTCAATTAATCCTTCGCAACGAGTCGTCACAAGCGTTATTCTCGACCCCCTTCTCCAGCCTTCGCCACGAGTCGGGTCAAGCATCAGCTTTGGCCACTTTCCCAGCACTTGCCGTGACCCAACTCAACGCGTTAGCCTCGGTTCGCCAGTCTTTGTCGAGATTTGTGCCAAGCGTAGGCCGCAGTTCTTCCCCAGCGGTTGTCACGAGCCGCCCAAGTGTCAGTTTATGCCCCTTTCCCAGCCCTTGCCACGAGTCAAGTTAAGCATTTATCTTAGCCCGTTCCCAAGCCTTCGCCGAAAGCCGTGCCAAGCGTTTGTCGTGGCCTCCACTGCCAACTATCGTCGCAGATCGTGCCAAATGTTGGGCTCGGCACCTTTTCGAACCGTTGTCTCGAGTTGTGCTAAGCGTCAACATCGGCCCCTTTTCAAGTGATCGCCGGGGTCCGTGACAAGCGTTGGCCTCGGCACTTGTCAGCCTTCTCCAAAATCCTTGACAATTGTCAACGTCAGCCCTAGCCCATCCACAGCCTTCGCCTTCAGTCCTTGACACGCAAGCCTTCAAAGCGAACAATGCAAAGTGACAGCCTCGACCCCGCCACGAAATCCTCGCCCCGAGCAGTGCAAAGTATCTGACTCAATCCCTTCCACAGCCCATGCCATAAGCCGTACCAAGCGTCAGCCCGTTCCGCGATCCTGGCAAAGGGTCAGCCTTGGTCCTTTCCACAGCCATCGCCGTCCTTTCCACAGCCCTCGCCTCGGTCCTTTCTCACCTCTTGCTGCGCCTGCCTCATCCCCATCTCATGCTATCGTCACGTTTCGTGCCAAACGCCAGCATCGGTCCCTTAACCAGCCTTTGCCGTGAGCAGTGTCAAGCATCAGTTTTGACCCCTTCTTTAGCCCTCTCTACGAGCCGTGCCAAGCGTCAACATTTATCTGCCTCTTCCCAAGCGTTCGACGTGTTTCTTTTCATGCGTCAGCCTCGGCCCTCTCCTCGGACCTTGTCGTGAGCCGCATGTAATTCAGAAAACTTTCAAACTGATATTCTCCTTAGTGTTCAAAACGGACGAGTTGTCCCTTCTTCAAGCTCTCAAAGCTGACCCAAATTTTGGAGACAAGTATTTATTTGGATCCAGAAAGAGTTTGTTTATTCCTTGAAACTTGGATTGTTGGACGAAAAAAAAAATAGAATGATATGTGTATCCCAACAATTTAGCCAACATCAAACAATACAGGATACAAAAAATAATTTGTATTCAATAATCTGTTGGACAAGATTTGTTGAACAAGACGCTTCGAATTGACTCTGAAAAGTCGGACGTGAAAAAAATGCTAAATAAAACTATGGAAACCATTGGAGGACCGAACGACGGTGCAAGACAACCTATATGTGTCAGCTGAGATGTGACGATGCAGCTAATATCAAACGAAATGGAGACCGGGATGAACAGCAAGGAAGACTCCTACCGTAGGAACGGTGCGGGCAACTGATCTACAACTTGAACACAGAGCCCTCAATCCACCAGGTCCTCGAATGGAGGGGCATAGGTCCGTTCTCATAACCAAAGTTGAATATTATGCACTTGTTTTTTTGGAAAATTTTGGATGGCTCATGAAGGAAAGGATTTAAACAAGTGTTGACCACAAGGATCAGGTAGAAAAGGTGTCTGGGGGAAAAAAATTGTGAATTGTATTTTACGACTAAAAAAATACTTAATCATTGTGAACAAGCCTTCAATGCCCATTTCAGCGATGTGGAGAGTTCTGTGAGTGGAGGGCAGGAAGTGTCTTTGATGGTTAATGGAAGTGTTGGGATATTTTCATACGTAACGTGATTCAGTCACGGAAGACGCGTCAACAACTTGCACATATTTACGATCGCAACATTGTAGTTCATAGCCCGATGATTGTTCAAGTATGTTTACTGTGCTATGAACTGTGTTATAAACTTCTCCATGCATAAGTTCACTTTTCTAAAAGATATCGCTATTTTTATTACGGAAGATCCACCCAATTTAATCCCGAAATCTGGTTATCGATGCAAAATTTTCATTGCCGGCATCTTTTCTTGACCTGAGTGAAACCGACTATTTATAACGGTTCCGTGGTTTCTAAGTTATAGATAAAGGAAGGTTGAAGCATTTAATAGTTTTCACGGAAGGGTGAAGCGAGGTACATAGACGCTAAAACCCAGATTGAGATCAGTGCCTAATATTGTCGATTTTTTTCAGCATATTCCTGACAGCTTGACGCTCATTCTGACATCCGTCGGGTTTCCACTGAATTCATTTTTCACCAATATTCTGTTAACCAATCGCAATTAGATACGAGCCTACGTTTCCATGTACGAAACGTACGCCCAAACAGAATTTAAGTTCAGAGTGATTGGTCGCAGATGATTAGGATTATGTTTTCATGTGTTCGTGTAATGGACGACTGGTCAGTGATAAAATATGCACATCGGCGAAGCGCTCCAACAAAGCATTTCGTGGTATTTGTTATCAAAAATAAGATTTGTTGCCATCTACGTTTGGACGACTGCATTTTCTTGCAATTATCGTATTGTCGTCGCATTGTAATGGATTAATGTTATACTATTTTTTTTTAAATACATAAACTAAAATTAGAAATAAAGAATATATATACGGTATTAGAATGGGGTTTAATCGGGTTGATGATCGTTCGACTGTCAAATCATGTCAGTAACTAGAACCTGGCTAGCATCCAAAGGGAGAGTTCGTCCTTGGTAACGATATTTTTCCTGATAATGTACAGAAGTACAACTTGATACATGTCTGCAGCGACATTGTGTTCTCAATTCTGACAATGAATTTGACTGTGGGCGAGCTGTTAACCCTTCATATGCAGGAGTCAAAAGAATATCTGACGATGGACAGAATGAAATAACAACCGTTATTCAAGGTCTCGCAAAAGGTTTAAATAGGCCTAAATGATTAGCTGTCATAATGCAAATATATATATTTATCACGGATATAATAGAACAAAATCAGCCTCACCCGTGAACTTCAGCTTCCACTTGGACCAACATATAAAATACGTTTCTCCACTTTCACCTGGAGCTGTCACAAAGGGTCAATTTCTTACGACAATCGATGGTCGTTCAACTTTCACAACCTGTGCTATACAAATCTGACGTTATTCTCATATAAAACTCATTGAAATGATATCTGTCTCGATTAGAACCTATTCTTTTTGCCAGTGTCCATCATCATCGATGCTATTTTTTTCCCATCATCAGCTGACAGCCTCCTAATGGACTGGCTGAGAGCTGTCTGTCACAGACAATGGCTTGCAGAGGAAGGCCTTGGCCATGCGTTCGAGGAGCAGATAGGCTCATCTCGTTCAACGTGAAATTTCGAATAAGGAAGGTATGGTACCTCCTAAATGAAAGATTGATCAATCCCAATTATATAAGAGGAAACAATGGGTTTACAATTAGTAATAATTTCTGTATCGCACATTGTGTGTGCAGGTGAAGTTAAAACCGAATTTATTCTTTTCCAGATTAGAGAAAATGAAAATGTTTATTTTATTTAATTTTATTTTAAATGCAATTTTTTTAATATTTTAATTACTCAATAATCCGATCTAAACAAAACGCATGGTAAGATAGTTATGGCAGAAGAAGAGTTATCTCATATATTTGAAATTCACGAAATAATCTCCAATTTCCATTCCTTGGTCGCGGGCCCAACTTTCAACGCCGAGACTAACGAACTTTTGTGATGAAATTTGCAAGCCTTCAGTTAGCGGTCTTGATTAGATGGAAATGAAACCGACTATGAGCCCTTGGATACAACTTCAAAGGGCTGTTTTACGTCAATGGGTATCGGGAGTAGTTGTACTTCTATAGCATCTAAATGAAAAATCCTAATGTTTTGATGAGTCTTACTTTGATGGTGGATTATTATCAAAGAACATCATGCATGGACAGTATATCGCATAGCTATTTTCTTGTTCCACTAATGATGCACACGTTTTAATAGCATTCATCAAAACCTTATTGGGATGATTACATCATTGAAATTATTTACTTGAGCTGATGAATTAAGTACATAAGCCGAGAGCGAACTAATTAAAAAACGCCTTCTGAAACAAAATACCGACCTTAAAAGAAAAAAAAGTAATAACGCGGGTTCGTTTAGTGATGTTCTACTTGAACAAAAACTCAAACATCTTATTAATACATACTTAAATATCATAACGTATTCAAACTCATGTTTCCATTCCATAATTATGAAATGGGAAAATGAATGTCGAACAACTGCAATGAAATAATTGTATTCCATGTAGCTTTTTCTGCTCTAGTAAATGTTAACAGATTCTGAAATGAGTGTGTAATCCTTTTTGATTAATCGCTTCACCCTTAGTTAAGTAATCCTTTCGAGTTAATTGTGTTTACTACATTCCTCTAGATTAGGAATAAAAAAATATTCCAGGTTAGAAAAGAAAATCACTTCTGTGGTAGTTTCAAATTGCTATATATGTTGGTAATATCTATCATTTCATTGCGAATGTCAGATATGCTCGTACAATTAGATTGTATTCTCCAGCGAGAACACAGTTGAAACAAGTGTTAAAAAATACAACTATTTATTGTTATTTTTTTCAACTTCAAAATCAACAGCAGAATAAATTTTTCTAGCTCAGCAATCAAGAATATATTTATTTCTGGGAAACACACATGTGATGGAGTGAAGATTCCCATTATACCTTATATGCAATTTTGAGCTCTATTCTGTATTCTCTTCCCTTAACACGGCTTCTGGAATTACCAAAGGCTTGAAACAAAGTTCATCAAGAACCAACGTCTTATGAAAGCAAGTTATGAAAAACAACAAACGCAGTGTTTTTAGCAGCTTAATCTCAGTTCATGCATTTTTCATTGAACTTGTCATACCAGGAGGAAATGAATGACCTCAGCATTATATAGCATAATGGTTATTATCTTGAATTTCTGTTCGTAGTTGAACAGAAAATAAAACATCTATTGTATCCCAACGAACATCATGATTTCTGTACGTGTCCTATGACAAATATTAGCACAAAAAATAACATGCAATGAGCCATCCGTGAAACAACAATCATTCTGTTAACCACAATCAGTTCTTTGAAATAACACAAATGCACAATCGAGACTAGGTATTTCCGGTGAGAAGACTAACTTCCTGGCTTTTCAAAAACAAGTAAACAAGATGGCACTCTACGATTCAGTCTTTTGTTTGTACCCCTTTCATTGTTTATTTGTAAAGTAATCCATATATGCGCTATATTATCCTGTCATCAGTGAATCCATGAGTTGTTTGTTGCTGGTTGACATAATCAATGTAGCTTGGCAGTCTCCAGTCCTCGTATCTTCCTCTAGTCCAAGCTCAGGTCGGGCTGATCAGCGCCCAGCGCTTGTTGATCAACCAAAGCCATTCAGTTGGTGGTCATCGTGCTCGTGTAGTAAGCCATATACAGAGAAAACCAGGGAAAAGAAGATATGAGGGAAGAAATGAAGAGAGAGCTAAAAAAGTTAACAAGAACACGAACGTTTTGTTTTTCGATAATGATATGTTTCTGAGATCAGAGTAATCTTCATGAACGTCGAATAATTGGTGCATGCAGAAATAATTACGTAATTAACAGATCAGCTGCCATTTCGCATAGTTGTACTCAATTCAATTTAATATTGTTGCTCCATAAATTCTATTGTACAGTGGGTGAAGTATAACACTTTACCAAAGGGATTCCAGTTTTAAAGTCCTTCAAATTTTTTCTAGAGTAGTATCTCAATTTTCAATATTCCAGAGCTCGATGGAAACTCGTGAAGGCTATGATGAGATGATCCTATTCATGCTCGGATTTCTAAATATTTTAGTAGGCACTTGCAATTTATAGATAAAAGTTCAGTTGGAAGGGAACATTTATTTTCCCTTTCATTCTAAGTTTGATGTTTATTTTCAGTAACAATTGACGTCGTTTCTCGTTGAAATTTAGGTACAGTTGCGAAAGAAAATTCGTTTATGATTAGTCTATAACCGAAAAAACTAGCCCGACTTTTCCCATGTGGAATTTAACTTTATATGGAAATTTCTTACGGTATTATATCAGAACTATCCTTCTTAATGGATAATATCAATTCAATTTCGGCCGAGTTCGAATATCGAGCGGGAAATTATTATTTAAAATTTCTCTTAATCATTAACCATAAATAAATTTTCATTCGCTACTGTACATAATTAGAGGGATTGTCTGTTGAAACTTCCTCACATTAAAACCTTCTGCACAACTAGCAGTTCAAAAATATGAAGAAAGATGGTGGGAGGGGACACCTTAAGAAGAAGAAATAAACTTTTTGCTACGCTTCACCCGCATATAAATACCAACAGAATTGTAATCCGCACATTATCTGTTGTCGATATTGTTACAAAATCGGACGCAGCGCCACCTCCCCACACCCCCTCCTGTTAGGTGCTATACCAAATCGTTGCTCCTTAGCGCTGCAAAAACGCATACTCTTGAGTGCTCAATATTCCGCCCTGGATCCCTCTCCTACAACATTCACGAACGGTTAGCAGTGGGCTTCTGCCCACCCTCTCATCTGGACGAATTTGAGGGACGACATTACATAGGGTGAGCCCCTTCCCAATATCCTCCAGCACTATTTGTCGCCTTGTACGACACGCAAGGGGTACGGCAGCAGGTATTTTTCTCCCCTGACACAGAGGAAAAAAATCCTGGAATCACTATTATTCCAGAACCCATCTCCCAAGTGACCAGAGTTCATGGAGAAGTTGGGTATTTATTCTCGCAAGGACTATAGTCATATGACACACGTCTTGCAAAAAATCCATCCGGAACATGCCCAGTGTAGTTCATCTTATGTAAGAGTGGCTAATATATGTGTCACAGATGTGTAACATTACAGTCTTCGCAGGACGAGCTAATTGTTATTATGAATGAGTTATTACACATTTTATTTGTAGAAAATATATTACGAAAAATTTGAAAAGGCTATTGCAGCATATAATTTCCATGCAACAGCAACAAATATTATTTGTAATACAACGTTTGCATATATTCTCACTGAAAACTCAATTTACATCAAATTGGGCATTGTATCGTAATTTTTGTTTCCATGGCACCAAAAAATGAAGAGACGGAAACTTTATTTCATACCGTTTTTTATCAGATCTGTATATTGTGAATTGACTCGAAACAGATTGGGAGAATCGGTGACGTATAAATATTGCAAACACAATATCCATAGCAGGTATGGGACTAGAAGAAATAATGTTCTTACTCGGACAACTGTCCATGCATACCATGAGCTGCATCACTTTTCCCTGAGCTGCCTCCCTTTTCCCTGAGCTGCCTCACTTTTTCCTGAGCTGCCTCACTTTTCCCTGGGCTGCCTCACTTTTCTCTCAGCTGCCTCTCTTTTCCCTGAGCTTCCTAACTTTTCCATAAGCTTCCTAACTTTTCCCTGAGATGCCTCATATTTCTCTGAGCTGCCTCATTTCTCCCTGAGTTGACTCACTTTTCCCTGAGCTGCCTCACTTTTCCCTTAGTGGAATCTGGTGGCATCATTTCATTATTTAATTCTTTGAACTAAACGAACTTGTATCATCACTCAAGACACATATTTTGATACACAACAGTGGATTTATTTCTTGAACATTGGAATGCATGACTTGAGCGCGAATGGATATACGAATAAACAGTTCTGGAATTAAAAATGAAAGTTTAATCATTTCTGCCATTATCTCCCACGTAATGTGTTCACGTGATGATTTGTACAAAATGATACAGATTTTGAGCCATTCAATTGAGATAAGTGTTAGGAAAACTTGTAGAAGACAGTAACTATTGTCCATTCATTAGGAACAAATCGACTGCGTAACATTTTGTACAAGTGCTGAAAAAGGGAAGCCGAGGAATGGGAACACACTGTGAGAACAACCACAGCAGCATTGGAGTAAAAATAGAATTAAACTGCGTATTGCGGGATGAACGGATAAACTAGAAAATCACACGGATAAACGCAAATAATATTGAGGTTATGTGTTAAATCTATAAGAAAGAGATAAGTTTCCTTCAAGTTTCAGTGATTTTGGCTAGGCCAGAAAAACCAAAGAGTAAAATGTGACAGGAGCTTAAGTGGGTTCTTGAGCATTCTAGCCCAACACCACACACTTAGAAGTTGGTCATAAGCGACATGATTAATATTTCCCTAATTGTTAGTCATGCAGAATTACCAACGAACAACTCCACTCCCCCCAATGATTTGAATAAAAAATATGAGCTAAATCATAATTATTTTTTGTGTTGGCAGAGGTGTGGTGCTTCGTCTGGAGCTGCTGTGTCTTATGTATATACGATTACAATATCGTTATATGAAGAATATAGCTCAAGGCTGCGTAATTTGGTAAAATTTAGAGGCCAGTAAAGGTGTTTATCCACCTTTTATATCTGAAATGACTTTCTTCTACACTTCTCGTAATTAGTCTGGGTTAGGTAACACAGCTCTATATTCCCCATATTTGAATAGGTAAACATAACAATCTGTCACTGACGATATTTTTATGCTGCATTCGTTCGGAGATCTGCAGCCCATATGCCATTTTCCGGAGAAAATGGTCGACTTTGTGGATAGGTGCCAAATCCATTAATTTCAAATGACCACCAGTGCCGTTACATTGGGCTTAGCTATATTTTATTTGGTTTATATTGATAACTGATTATATTCGTTACATCAATTTGGATTTATTAGGTTGTATTATTTACTGGAATAAATGAAATATGTAAATTGGAAGTTCCTGTCAGCCTGTTGCATCCTAGTCAAAGGTCAATAACCGGAATACTACAACATAGCTGTACCAATATGTAGACAACATTTGTGTTTTTCTGTGTCTGACCATAGATAATAGGACAGGGATGTTGTTATTTGTTAACGCTTGTCCATCATATAAACATCAATTAACAATCCAATAATTGTTCAAACCTCCGGGTTTGGGGTGTAATCAAATTTCCCAGTTCAAACCGAAGAAATTAGGATCAAGAAGTGATCTTGCAAAAATACAAGAGCCTTGATAGGAGGTTTCGACCGCCAACTAGTGACCTCATATTGAAGTCAACTCGGTTGAGTCCTGACACGAGGTCTTGAACGACAGCAGGCGACCTCAGGATGATGACACCTCGGTCGTGCCCTGAAACAATTTTTTGACTTCTAGCTGCCGATTTCTGGTCGACGACTTCAGCTGGCGACCTCAACAACCTTTAGCCACAACCGCTGGACCAGGAAGACCAGGATTCTGCACTGCCTGTCCCTGGAACCCAGGTCGTAACATTCTAGTAGCACCTGCTCTTAATTTCTGAATAATGGATTCACAATTTATGCCTTCTCATTTAGCCTTCATGATTACCTCTCCAGCCAATGCCGTAAAACCTCGTAACTATCTGCATAATCACGTTGAGCCAAATTAACACGTGTCTACAAACGTAATGGAGTGGCAATTGAAACTGGTCACAGTAACTAGAGTGATCATTGCCAAGCCGCATTATAAACTGAAGTAATAAGCTCACTCTGGTGTAGCTAAGTGCTTCTAAAAACAAATATTGACCGAAAAACAGGAAAACTACAGATATCTGGTTAAATTTGTATCTTTTTCTTAATAATGCATGCAGCACTATGCTTCACATCTCACAATATGATTCAAGTTCTTAATAATGTGTGTCAAAAAATTAAATGCCATTTTATGAACATCATGCATGCTCATACATGCATAACAAATCAATTGACGCACCAAAAAATGAATTTCCTCCCATCTACGCCATAAAGTATTTATGATAACACGTTTCATGTTCACACTCCAGTCCGTCATTAATTAAATCCTCCTAGGATTGGCAGGCACGAACATTCTGGTAATTCTTATTACCAGCGAAGGACAGGGGAACATAAATTTGAAATTACAACAAGCTCTTTTTACCTCACATGCAGCGGGTTGCGAAATGATAATTCTGCTCAAAAATGGCTTTGTCCACTACCAGATAATTTATGTTTACGTCCAAATATAGTTCGACGCCGGTGAACGATGGCATACTTCTGTTGGCAATTATCGAATTGCTAAGTAGAATTTCATTGCAAGGAATAGAACATAATGGATTAAAAAAATCCATTATAAGCCATTCATAAAAAATACATTCATAAAAAGTCTATAAATCCATTTTCGAAACTTTTTTATGAAGTCACTATCCTGAACATGATCCGGTCACATCTGCGTTTTCCTATCTTGCGAACTGTGTTACTTCAACTGCATTAAAACATGAAAAAATGCATTTATGTAGCGAATTCAAAATAACAACGATCACAAATGAGATCAAATTTATTTTCACTCAGTCGGAAATTTCGATTTCCGAGTGCACAAATATATCGTACACAAGCAAATGATAGTCCATGTACAACGATCGCTCCTAACAAATGCTAGCGCAAAGTGGTACGAAATAAATATGATTCAGTACATAAATAAAAACTACATGTACGAATGTCAAAGTTGTATAAACAATATTTGAACACAAAGGCACTGAGTATCTCATTTAGAGTGTTGGAAAGTGTACCGAAAAATGTGAAATTTTATTTGTTGCAAATTTAGCTTAGCAGGGCAAAAATAAGAATATAATCGTGAGGTATTATACCTTCTTAATTCATCGCAGAGGGAAGATTTTTTTTCACCTAGTATGCCTCAGTTTGCAGGGAGTTTGCAATAGATCGGAAAATTATTTCCCCGTTCTTCAATGAAAGATGGGGAAATCAGCCGCCATCACAGGAAAATTCTGACCTCTCGGCCGATATTACGTGACATGAACAGTTAGCATCCTTCGACAAAATACCGTACACTTTTTACCTAACAGGTATCCAAACACAATTGAACTCGAATACTGCATGGCTTCAGATACCCAGTGTCACCACTACACGTGCTAGATGCCTGACCTGACACATGGACCGAACCATTGGACGCAATGAGGGAGTTTCGAACATGCATGTAGTTCTGGTTTGGAGCCTATAATTTCGTGAGCATCCAGTATGCCCTCGCTACCAAGTTTTACTGCTTCTCTTTTATTCACCTACGCAGGTCTTTTTATTCTGGTAATACTTGCTGACGGAAGAGCAGTCGAGGAAAATGCATTGGGGAAATTTCTTAGGAAAGCTGGAAGATTGTTGAACGTTCTTGAACCTGTGAATGAAAACGCTCAACTAATTGAGAAGCCAATAACATTCGAACACGAAAGCTTCCTCTTGATTTTGTTTGTTTGTTTAGCAGTGAAGCAGTGGAGTCAGGTGATCCTTCATCGTTAAATTTCCAGCGTACACAACCTTTGCATATCGTCGTTCAGCAGTTTAAATGTGAAAAGTTCAAACCATCGACCTCGTGAAGCCTCGATTTAAATAGAGTTGCATCTTTGTTCGATTTGGGAACGAATTCGTCACATTAAGTCTGGAGCAAAGCTGACTGAACATTGTGATCATTTGTCACATCGCTAGTAAGCAAAACTCCCAGCTCTTTGACCGTTACTGAGTCATTTTGTCTGGAACAAAGCTCATTCACATTGAGATCAAATGTCACATTACTATTAAGCAAAACTCCAAGCCCTTTGACCGTAATTGAGTCACTTAGTATGGAGCAAAGCTCATTCACATTGTGATCAAATGTCACATTGCTATTACGCAAAACTCCCAGACCTTTGACCGTTACAGTCATTTAGTCTGGAGCAAAGCTTATTCACATTGTGATCAAATGTCACATTGTTATTAAGAAAAACTCCCAGACCTTTGACCGTTATGGAATCCTTTAGTCTGGAGCAAAGCTTATTCACATTGTGATCAAATGTCACATTGCTATTAAGCAAAACTCCAAGACCTTTGACCGTTAGTGAGAGGGATTTGTGCGCTCGAACAGTGAAAAACGAAATGAACGGGTACTCCAGATTATTGGATTGGGATTGCAGGATAACGCACTTGATTTTCTTTGCATTACCAATGCCTATTTGGCATATAGCAGGCATGCATTGAGTTAACTGCGTATAGTCAACTTTTTCCAGCTTAAAAATAAATAAGAGATCAGAGAACGAATCCTGTGGGACATCAAATTTTAAAACTATCGGGGCAGAAAAAAAAGTTCTTCTAATCATATTAGGAACTTCCACTGCAGTAGCTTTCACACCTGAAAGTTTGAATGTCCTGTTGTTAGAGTTTATTTCATTATGATCTTGTAGCACATTTTGAATTGCTGTAAAGAGGTTCAACATGATGAGTAATGATAAACAGTTCTTATCAATAATATTGTTGTGTGGAAGAGTTCGGAGATTCGGCCACCAAGTTGTACACGAGTTGACGTGAAATATAGTGTTCTAAGTCTTTGGAAACTTTAGGTAGGTGACTTAGTGTTCGATGATTCGAAGGATGATTCTTCTACCCTTCTCTATGGATCCATCAAATGAGGGGATATTTGATGTTTAGAGGAAGGTGTATGTTGATATGGATGTGTTGATAAGCAGCTGGTGGAATGGCAGTGTTTTTTTTCTATCCCGTCTTCAAAGTATTGCAGCAGACCGAAGTTTTTGTTTCAGACCGACTGCTTTGCATGCTTTCATGTGTGACCATTTTTCCCTAGTGGGCGGTAAATTGGAAATGTTGGGCGGGTATTTGGAAATGTTAGGCGGTAAATTGTTAATGGTCGGTTGTGGATACCGAGTTGACTCAATTCTTTTCTTTCCGCTCGTAGAATCGCAGGGGATTTTGGTGGTCCGTTAATTGATGAAGATGGTATCATCATCACGTCCCCTGAGAACATTGCCAGTGACGTGATAAGGACACAATGAAACCCTCCACAATTGAGGGCTTCATCTACAAACAAAACACTGATTAAACTTGGGAAGTTACCATCAACAACGTTGGATTCATGAGGGAAGAAAATGTTCAACAACTCGAAAGACTGAACTTTTCTAAATGAATTGGACCTGATGGACTCCATTTTGGAGTTCTTAAGGAAACTTGAGATTTTTTTAGGATTCCATCGCCTGTATTCTCAATTTATCGATGTCGAGCGAGTGGCGATACCCTTGAAGTGTATTGTGGCTAATGCCACTGCGATCTCCATGGAAAATGTCCGACATTTGCCCAACAATTAGGAACCGATCAGTTTGACGTCGGTCGTGTGTAAAACTCCTTGAAAAGTCGTGTGTAAATCTTCTTGAAAGGAGTCGCAAGTGCACCGAAGACATAATCTATTAAAATCTTGTGTGAGACGCACTGTAGAGTAAACTTTGTATGGTGTTCGTCACATTCTTGGTAATGTTTTCAAAATCTTATATCTTATATGCTCTTTCCATCTAGACACAATACTTTGTTTGGGAACCCCTATCCCAACCTCTAAGGCAAACCTAAAGGATTGCCCTCAGCGATAGGGATGAGCCCGTCAGCGTATGGGCGTGTCCGTCTCTGCCCGACTGTCTGAGATGCGACCGCCAGAAACCTAGATGTTTCTCCTCCAATCTCCATTTTTCTCTATCATATAATTGCCAATCTAACACTTGACCGCTTCTCTACCTGGGCTGAATCTAACCTAATCTATTTGGGTGAAACAATCTCGCGTCGTCGGATTTATTGAGTCTGTTTCATATTTTGCCGTTAAGAATAACATCGAGTTTCGGGTAGTAAAATAGACTCAGGAAACAGTGTTTGTTTGATTGTCGGGTTCGGCCTTACATATCTTTGCGACACTACTTGAGGCGGATAATTTAGTTGGCTAATTTTGCCTAATCTTCATTTTCGACTTGGTGTGTAAGCACACGGACGACGGACTTCAGCTACAAACAATTTGGCCTTGCTGGCGAATAGTTTTGTATCTTGCTTTCAGCTTTCAGCTTTGATATATGGGGATTGATCGCAGTATTTCGCTCCCAATAAATTAGGTGCAGTTCACACTCTTCTTTGATTACGTCATTTGTCCACGACACACATTTATCGCTTTGAAAAAAACTAAAAATGAATTGGGTGTTTTTCCTTTCAAGGGTTTTCAACCTAAACCCCACCAAGGACACCGTGTTCTAGAAGGTTCTTCCATATAACTAAAATTCCCAAACAGAAATAAATAGGGTGACCCCGTGAACAATGTGTCTGTGATGGGGCTCAAAGTTCCCCAATTACCTTCTCCAACCTAGCCAAATGAGGATGAGGCGAGGAGTGTTTTAGATTTAGTAATAGGCCTTTTGTCTCTCGGCGTTGATGGTAAATTAAGATTATGATCATGTAGGACAAAAGGGATGACTAACACTTTGAGCAGCAGCTAAGTTTTGTTCATCAATGTTTGAAGAAAAGTCCTTCATGAGATCATTAAAAATTATTTATGGAAAACATTGGGTTTTTCAATCATTGTAAAATTTTTTGGGATAGATGACCAAAATCCTTTATATACATATTTCACCACATTGAAGCATGGAGTTGGATTTTATTGTCCGAAAAAATTGGTCGCTATCTGAGAGACAGGATATTGCATTCACAGAACCGGTCACAAATATTAACCGATCCTTACACACAAGTTAAGCTACATCCAATAGCCTTCAGAAAACATCGTGTATGACAGCAATGATTCAGTTTTCTTAAATCATAAATTCCGACTGATACTTTCATATCTCTCATGAATGCAAGATGCCCCTTATTCGTCATGGAAGCAGTTTGGAGGTCTTTACCCAGAGTGTAGCCTCTTTGTGGAAGAATCAGCGTGAGTGGTTGGAACTAAGAGTTTCTATGTTTTAGTAGTTGAAGAAGATGGCCTTATGCGAGGAAGGACGGCGGCCTCTGTTAGATGGGATACTGTAGATGGGTGCACTGCAGAAGCGGACGACTGAGTAGAAGATGCATTAACATCTGTGTCATACAACTACTATGTAATACCGGCAGAATGCGATACATTCAAATGTGTTGACATCAAAAAACTTGAATGAGTCATGAAAAGTGTTAATATTATCTACTCGTAATATGATCTCGTAATATGATCTACGAGTTTGTTTCGAAAAGAAATTTCAGTTCAGAAATTGTTACGCTAAATGTTTTCCTCCTAAAACCGGTTTATTCTCTTGTATATCCTGTTCGCAGTCCTTCAGGAAGGGAGGGATGGCAGTTGCTCCACTAAGGTACCAATGACTTTCCATAAAATTGTGCCCCACCCCCAAACATCAGGTGATATTCAATAATATATTGTGCTATTTTACCCAATGGGAGTAACTTTAAATTTGATATATTTGAATAAATATGATATTACAAACTTCAAAGCGAGCACCGGCAAATCTGCAACATTTTGCCATTAAAGATTAACTGCATCAAATAAATTAGCGGAGTTCGATGAAAACATTCTGAATAACGTTTACCAGTGGATATTATGACGAGCTGATGAACTGCTCACTGATCAATTACCTCGATGCTTTATAATATATCCTCATCATTACCCCGAGCGCTAGAAACGACAGTATGTTTTTTAAATCGTGACGTCATCACATCATTTACTAATATCCATTTCATTTAAGTTATAATATACCTAAAAATATATGTTTCTTTGGATGTAACGTGTGAGCGGTTACATATTACATCCAAGGAGATATGTCACTAAAGAAAGCCTTAATGAACGTGTACAGAGTGAATACATTTGGGTTTGTGCATGGGGTTGGCGTAGCCCTTCAAGCGAGAATTCAATGGCAAACATTCGTAAGTCTATCAGCTCTCATTCAAAATAAAATAAAATACAGACGACAATAGTAACGAGCGCTTCTGGTTGGTAAATTTTTTCTCTTCCTTTAGCTCAGAAAAAATAAACATTTGTACAATTTTTCATTGATATACTATGGTTTAATTGTTTTATTTTGTATAATGTCAATGTTTGCGGACCAGCGAGTTAATCTGTATACGAGTCGGTTTCAACGAATATATACGTTACCTGCCTATGTTAGAGACAGTGAGGGAAACTTCGATCGAAAATCTTGCTCAAGTTATATCGGAATATCCGGTATTATGTGAGCCCAATCTGATTCATGTTCTTAATGATGAAGTTTTCATTATATAATCATCATTTGAGGAAAAGTTGACTCAAGCCTTTATGATATACACTACAATGGGAATTGACAATCTATATTACAATTTGAGCCGTATTGGAAATCACGTCCTGTTTATTTTTTTCCCATTTGCAGGTACACAGACGTAAATGCCCGGGCATGTTGCTTACTTTTCTACATCATTTTTTAATATTTGCCTCGCGATGGGCGCCACGTACAACTAACTACGAATATTATGGAAAACATTTGCATATTACGTGAAAATCGCGGCGTATTGAGTAGATAACTACTTAATCTAAAGCGTTATTTAGATTGTATTATTTTATTAAATAAATTGCACAGTTAAATTTTTGTTGTTTGTTGCGAGTTTCTGGTGAAAAGGATCCCTAATGTGGTAAAATTTATGAGAATCGTTTAGTAGTCTGCAGAAAATGCAATAGATAATAAGTCGCCGTAAGTATATAATTTTGTTAAAGTTTGTAAATAATGATGAAAATCTTTTAAATTTCCCTTCATAGACCGCATTGCCAGCAATTTGATTGAGATATAAAATAAAAACATTTTATTTTACTTTGCACCTCTTACTGCTAAATAGAATTATACCCGCACACAAAGGCCCATCGCAGCTATTTTCAGAAGAAAAATAAACATAATTGAAACTTTCCACCAGTTCAACTGGCATTGACAATGAAATTGTATTTAATTTTCATATATGGTTTATTTTAGGTAAGAAATATCTAAACTAATTGTTGTTAGTAGAATACAAACTGTATCCAGCAATTGGGTGTTATACGATCTTCTAAGATACATGAAAATGTTCACCTCAGGACCCTCTGTTCGCGCATACAAGATGTTCCAAACACGAGACAAGAGTTAACTGCGCATCATCTGGTGTTGGATGATACAAGATGCTCCAAACACGAGACAAGAGTTAACTGCGCATCATCTGGTGTTGGATGATACAAGATGCTCCAAACACGAGACAAGAGTTAACTGCGCATCATCTGGTGTTGGATGATACAAGATGCTCCAAACACGAGACAAGAGTTAACTGCGCATCATCTGGTGTTGGATGATACAAGATGCTCCAAACACGAGACAAGAGTTAACTGCGCATCATCTGGTGTTGGATGATACAAGATGCTCCAAACACGAGACAAGAGTTAACTGCGCATCATCTGGTGTTGGATGATACAAGATGCTCCAAACACGAGACAAGAGTTAACTGCGCAACATCTGGTGTTGGATGATACAAGATGCTCCAAATACGAAACAAGAGTTAACTGCGCATCATCTGGTGTTGGATGATACAAGATGCTCCAAACACGAGACAAGAGTTAACTGCGCATCATCTTTTGTTGTATGATTCAAGATGCTCCAAATACGAAACAAGAGTTAACTGCGCATCATCTGGTGTTGGGTGATACAAGATGCTCCATACAGGAGACAAGAGTTAACTGCGCATCATTTGGTGTTGGATGAATGACACGAGATCTACAGTTGTCGAGAAATGGTCACATTCTTCTTATTTCCCACGTTATCTACACCAGCAATCCTACATCAGGCATTACAAGGTTCTTAGGAAGAAAGTAATATCGTTATTCAGAATTTATCGTCAATAGACTACACACGTATACGCAAACTCATCAAATGCTAACGCGCTTGTCACATCGCATGGTTGACGTGGCTGTGGGTAATCGGAGCAGAACTCAGAAGCATAAATGTACGCTGATGAATGTACAAGATGCTCTATACACGAGCGTCAGTTGTTGGTTGTGCACCTCTGCTGACAGTCACAGCTCAATTGACCAACTGGCAGCTCAGCCGCCAGCCCTTAATAGGCCGGATAAGGGCTGTTTATTACAGAAATCAACGAAGTACAAAACCATGCCCATGGAAACTGAGATTTCATATGATATTGTAAACTAACGTATACTTTTCCTAGAGTGTGTTCGTGTAAAACAGAACGACATAACAGGGAAATATGGGATATCCCGAATAAAGAAGTTACTGGAACTTGTACCAATGACAATTACAGCGTGAGATATCTGTGCACGGGAAAAACAAAATATTTAAAATTTCAGGCAGCAAGGTAATCAATAGCAGGCTTTAATTCCATTTCAAGAGGCGGACTCAGCTTCTCTTTCGAGAGACTAATGAAATTTTATCAGAAAACGAAGCCTTCCACAATTAGTCATGATTGAATAAAGAGGGGACGAAAGAAAAAAACATTAAAGGTTTGTTTACTGATTTTTTTAGACTATGCTCTATATGTATATTAATGCTTTGCCAGAGGTAGGCTTACAACATATACCAGAGAAATCACCGATATTTTAGTAATTTATTTTGTTCATGCAAACAATTAATAAATCAGACACAATACAATGTGCTCCATTTTGGCAACTATGTGATAGGGGACATGATAATGCTAACAAAAATTAGACTTGATTGCTAATGAAAATTCGTTACTATTTACATTTGTACAAAAGAATCAGAGCTATTCAATGTAATCACATTTTTCAGTATGCGTACTAATTCGTGACTGATTTCAAATGTACAGTACATTAGAAATTTATCCCGCTAATGGTTTTCGTAGTCGATTTCTTCATATCAGAGTTGAAATCTCTATCCGAGTTCTGTTATCTACCATCAATAAAACTACAATATTTGGGATAAAATAAACTACAATCGCTGGGATAAGAATAATAATTTCAATGTGTTGTGAAAGTATCAGCAAATACTTTGAAAAAAAAAAATCTCATCATCCAACTCAGTTAGGCAGGCCTAAAAAATCTAAACTTATTTAGGACAACAAGTCATTTCGAATATCTGTACAAGCTTCCAGAGTCGTTCTTTTCACACCTAAAATCTATAGCCACCTCGTTCAAAAGAGGCTATTCATAATACGTAATAAAAGACTTATTTCATGATATCTCATATGATTTTTCTTTCTGCTTTCCAATTGTAGATTTTCCCACCAACTCACATGTCCAGAAAAATCAGTTGTTGAAGAAAAAGGTGGAATGATTCTTCATTGTCACCAAATCCATTCTTTCAACACATCGAAATATCTCTGAATTGTATAAGATGAAGCGTCGAACCACCCTAACCAAAACTATTAATTTTCTATGACAATTTTATCAGAATATTATATAGGAGATAGTATCTGCAGGAAACGATCAATTTAATGAAGCGTTTTCCATAGCAATATTGTTTTTTTTTAACGAGTCAATACTGATTATCTGAACCCCTAAACGTCTGCATCTGAAGATCGTTCTCACATAAATTTACTGCCCAAAATGAATAGAATTGCAGATGTAATTTGAAGAAATAGTCACAATGAAGTTCTATACAAACATAATTTTTCTTTTATCTGAAATTAGAATCTGTTGATGAATGTTCATCAGGATAAGAGTGGGAACAAATATTTTTTTGTGACTGAATTCCATGTACTAGAATAAATCCAGGTCATTGCAAATCTAAATACTGCTTAGCTGTCATGAAAAACGAATGTAGTTTTGATTAGGTTTCATTGGATAATTTAAAGTTCAGGCTTTTGCCACGAGAACAACCTGTATTAAAACGCTCACAATGCAGCACATCTTCTACGAAGCCTGATCTAGCTGTCCGCGCTATGCTACTCAATCGGCCTCACGGATCGTTGAAGGCTATACCGAAAAAAAGGAAGAACCTGCTAGGGAAGGCTTACAGATTGTAGAAATCGGTAACACCTAGTGTCGTTGATATCAGTTATCAATAAATGAAGTTAGGTCACATTTCATTTTGTTGCAAAAAAAATACCAGCATCGTATAAGGAAACAAATCAGTAACGGAATATAAAATGTTTCCTACATCGATCCGTATATCATAATACCAATATCATCATTCATAATGTTGGATATTACTTCTAATATATACTAAAATCATATCCTTTCAAAATACTGGTAAATTTAGGAATTATTTTACGCTACAAGAAATTTTCCACTAATGGATATTGATCTACAATCAATGAAGCCATGATTGCTCTTTAAATCATTACTCCCACTTTATAATTCAAATTTTCGTATCTATACATTCAAAAAAACATGGAATATGTTTCTTTTTATAACGAGTAATAACTTACATTTTTTTCTGAATACGTGAAACAGCATTCAATTTATGTAAACAAAAATTCAAGTAAAATAGTCCCATTAATTGTATACCCGTGACTCTCGCGAATTAATAAATGGCTTGCAAAACAGCGTGAGTGTCCACGGCTTCAATTATGCTCGGTTTAACCTTTCATTGACGCTAGAGAAAGACATTATTCACAGAAACACGCAATCCTGAAAGGCAAAACATATTTTCATTTCCGATCATCAATTCGACTCTTTTGCAAACATGAAGAGCAGCTCGAGATTGTAAGAGAAGATCTAATGTTGGATCATTAAAATCATCGCGGGGGAGGAAGTTATTCAACTTTGAGTATAATTGGTCAAAATCATCGCGAGGAATCGTGAAAGAGGATGGTGGGTTGGGATTTTGTGTTAAGGAAAGTTTCATGATGTTTGCTGTGTGTAATGAATACCCACATAATCACGATAACGAATATACTGATTGGCAGCAGAGTTTAATTTGTATTTAAACTGCCAAATCCGCATCTTATAGTTGATGACGGCTTGTATAAGCACGGTGTTCTATATGCACAAATTTACAGTACACAAAAATCTTGAATCAAAGCACTTGTGAAACTCATTCAAAATTAATTTTGATTCAATAATATGTAATTACAGATGTTCAAAATAGTCACCTTTCAGAACTCACTGGCTTGGACAAATTTCATTAATAGGCTTTGGTATTGAGCGCAAATGCCGTTTCCAGAGGAAACAAGAGAACCTAATAGCTTGTCGATGTGGAGTGGCGCTGTCAACATTTCCTAGTTGTAAAAACTTAAAAATATCAATATGGCTTTACCTAATATAGAGCTACTCGTACAAGGCGAGGAACCAACTTAGATAAGAGAAGGGGTCCATTCAGTCAACTTCAACCTTCATTTACCAACAATTAGAGAAGATTATATGATGTGTGAAAGTTGAATGGGACCTCTCAGCGTTTTGGCAGCTGCGTTTATGATTCTGATGAAGATAAATATAATGATAAGTATTTCTTGAATTATAGTTGCACATACGGGCACAGCTATAACTTTAATTCCATTCATACTCAGGACGAATGAAGACAACTCTTGCAAAAGTGTTTGCAAATAAAAGCTACAACAACCGCCTGGCCTTTTTAAGAAATGCAATGTCGCTCAACTTCATTTGATTTAAAGAGAACAGATACTCGGTTGAGAAAATCGTAACTTTTTGTTACCCCCATGAGCATCGGCGAAGAAAAGTCCCTACAGGCCAACTTCAACCTTCATGTCAGTGATGTTGCTAGTCTGTATTGAGTGTAGCGGAAAGTGAATTGGTGATTCTTCTCGTGTTGCTCTGAGAGTAAAGTCGCGTGTCTTTTAGACCGTGTTGATTTGTTTGTGACCTTCTCTCAGCGTATTCGACGTCTGTACAGAGAATCAGGTACTGTGATTAGGGAAGCCCCGGAGAGCATGTCCCAATCACGGTTCCCAGATATTACTTTCCGAAAGCAGTGGATACGTTCCACTGTAGGCTTTCCCTGTGATGATTGGAAAATAATACAGAAAAGAGTGTGTACTTTTGTTTCAAAAATAATTCATGGAAATGTATGGTTAGTTTTGATTATTAATTTGTTATCGGTGTTACGCTTTGTCACTATTCGATGTATGTTTACACATAGCGAAGAACAGGCGAAAACATTTACTGCACTGCTCATTCGAACTTTTCTAGGTGAATATACCACCTGCGGGCTTAGTGGCATGTGCTGGCACATGCCAACCCTAACCAGGTTGAATCAACAATTGTCGAAGTTTAAACAAACTCAAAGGCTGGTCGACTAAGCAGCGTGCAAAGTAGCGTGCCAATCTATCAGGCAACTCCTCCAAAATAAGTAGGATTATCTGCACTCTATGCCCTTTTCGTTCGCGTTCATGGGTCTGATGTTTGAAAGGACCGTCTGTGAGGGTTCTGTTTGAATAAATATTCGTCTCCTTCCTTTTTTCAAACAGTTTTTCAGTAGTTTAATGTGTTTGTATGATTGGTTTAGAAAATTGTCCCGGAATTCTTTAAAACCGCCACTCATCAATGTTACTTACTTCAGTGCAAGGTTTCACTTTTTTGCCAACTCCACCATGAGAAAAGTGTTCATTCTAGAGATTTTATTAAATGTATCTCGTTGTAATGACAAGTTGCAAAGTTACAGAAATAACACACGGCACAAATAATATGTAACAAACATTCATCAGCGTGAGTTGTTCGGATGACAACGTCTGCTGCTTAAATGGACCCCAAAGTTAACGTATATGTAATCGGGTAAATAAATTAACTTTCACATCCTAACAACCAAAATATATTGTTTGCGGACACTCTCTTCTCGGTTAATCATTATGTAAAGACCAGCGAGAAAGGTTCATTGAATTATACATTTATAAAAAAATACATATATATAATACAAATAAGTTAGATCATCTGGCATTTAAGTCATCATGACAATATACTCTTCACACTAATCTTCAATAAGGAAACTGGGAAGCATAAAATGTATAACGTGGGATCGTATATAAAACTTACACACAGAATATTTAACACACGAATCACAATTTGTGAAACAGACTACATAGTTACCTATTAATTTGAATATCACACGAAATCAACATTTTAGTAACCCATTGAAATAAAATGATAATTGTGCAGGTTCCATTATGTACGAGATAACAGGAAATCATACTGAAGAAGATCAAATGTTTGACTAGGTAAATTACATAAATAAGTAAATTGTCGATCAAAAATGTCTGCACTTGCGAGTTGAAACAGCTAAAAAAATTGTTTACGATTGAAGCTCTATAGTGCGACTCGTTCATATATCGGGAGCAATAGAATCACCAGCTATGCATTAAAAAAGGTGGGATTGTGTTGCTGAGATACTGTGAGTTGCAAATCCGGAATGCAACAAAGACTATAATACATTGGGACATTTCCTAGGAAATAATTGTAGTCTTGGTGAAGAAACACTGCAGCGAAAAGTTATTGATAGGACACATTGGAAGAAAATTCCATTGTCAAATGGGATGCAGATTGTGGTCACGAATGCTAGCATGTGATGGTGTTCGGAAGAGAAGTTTTTAAATAAATGGCAGGTCATTGGTGGTTTTGTAGGTTGAAGTAATTCGGAGACTAATGGACAACTCCATTTAATGTTGCTTCCACCTGTACTGTATTCATAGAAATCTGAAAGGCGTATTGATTGTGATGAAGTAGGCTATTAGGTACAAACTAAGTATTCAATCTAGCCTAATTTGTATCCAAAACCTCTGCTCATGGCTGGCAGAAAGGATGTTTTGGGAAAATTCATCACGTCAGATATGTTCAATTTTTTTCAATTGCCTCCATTTGAACGATGTTGAGAGCATCGTGAAAAAATCCCTGTCGAAGCGACTTTTTTTGATGCGTTGGGTGAAGGAAGCTACAGTAATCATAGAGATAGCTTTACGTACAATGGTTAGGATGGCAGCCAGTGCAGCAAATAATTTTCATACCAATTATGATTGCCTTTTACTTCGTTCTGTGCCAAAGGGTAAAGATTGGCTGAACGGGAAGGCATTCTTTAGTTAATGATCAGAGGCATGTTGTTGGTTATGATTGCACAGAAGGTCTCATGTTTTTCCAGACTCTAAATGTCCTTGAAAGATGACAATCTGATCTGAATAAGATTTTCACAAACTACTCGTTGTTATATTAGTAAACGCACTTTTGTAACGTTTATATTCATGTGTGTGCGCGAGGGGACGCCCTCTGAATTAACTACTTAGTATGTTCGTATAGTCGTAGTTTCTTCGCTATTAGAGCGAAATGCGTCATTACAGCTTAATATGAACGCATCATTTGAGTTTACTGTGGATATAAGATTATTGAAGTCCCTATTTATTGACACCCTTCTTAAGTCTTGCATGCTACTGTCGCTATGCTTACGATAATTATTTAGAATCGGATTAACAACTTTTTCAGAAATCGGCCTCAAAATCAGAATAATGTAATGGTCGCCGACGTTTGAAATAATCCGTGCGCACGAGTGATACAACTTACATCACTGCTAAAAGTGTTATATAAAATAGAGTTGCAGTTATAGTAGTTGAGAAATGAATGAATTCCAACCGTGGGAAATAATATATTTCAATTTACAGCAGCTGAAAACAGTCTATGATACTTATCAGGGCTTGTGTTGAAATAACCCATACTTCATCAAACACTGGCCACAACAGCCAAAGATGGGGCAAGTCCAGCTCCCGAGGGTGTCGACTCCGTCTTGATTAGAATACTCTTGCAGAATGGGAGTGGGGGAGGGGGGTTGGCGGATGAGGTAGAGAGGACGAACAAGACAATAATGAGTTTGAAAGGACAATAAAGAGAATCTGGGGAGTGTTATGGCATTGTTCCTTTGAGTAAACCCGTCCGCATTTTCAACAAGCAGACAATACGAACGTCCCAGAAAACTAAAGCAGCGCACGTGACGCCAGTTCTTAAGCCAAGGCGATCCGTGTCCAAATTCGGGATTAACTGTCCCTCTAAGGTGAGCATATATTTGCAACAACACAAAGGGAAATGAATAGAGAAAAATAAAACAGAAAGAAACGAAATGAAATGGGATCGGCGTTGGTTTCAGTTGGTTTCAAATTTCGTCCCATTGAGAAAAGAAGAATCCTTCACGACGATAGTAGTTCACCGCAGACATGATATTTTATACCCATTTCGACTTGCACTTATGCCTGCTTATTTGACTATCTGCTGGATTAAAATATTCTTTGTTCAATAAAATATGCGCAATGAAACCGCATAAATATTTTATTTCTACTGATAAAGCCTTACTCCAGGATGGAACAAAATGGGACTGGTGAGTTAAGGTAAAGTTCTAGTTATCACACATTTCTCATCGTTTCTTTGAATTCAAGAAGTCAACCATTCATGCCATCACAACACATAAATGTCATTAGTTCGTACTAAGTGGAAAGATCAAATTCGTTCTAGTTTTATTTGATAAGATATGTTGAAGATTGTTGCATGATGGTCATTTCCATTTGTAAATTAGATTGAAAATAATTTTATACATTCCGAAAGTTCTCTCCTCCGTGTCGCGAATAACCAATCAGACTTCGTAGCACAAATCACTCACATTCTTCATGATATACTCACATACGTATAGACTATGACCATGAGTGTTTAAAATGTTATATTTTTCTTCAATAAATATTCCGTACTTTCACTTCGTTTCATTCTTTAGCCAATAACTGTTGCACGTTGGTCAGTAAAATAAATAAGCCTAATTACTAAATACGTGCACTTGTCATAAATGGAAAATATTGCAATTCATTTATCTATCGTAATTGGTTACTATAAATACCATTTTTTAATTGCGCACCCCAATTGGATCTGTCTAAGTATCAACCAGTTTAATGGTGAGCTACGTCAGTTGTGCGTTCGACGTTATGACGTCAGTAGTCTCATTAAAGAGAAGCGAGCCACGTCATATCAGCGTTCGACGTTATGACGTCAGTAAGTAGTCTCAATAATGAGGAGCGTGCAGCACGCCCCTCCGCCCCCCCCCATTGGTTATCCTTCTCGATTTCTTTTTTTATATCCCCACACTGTTTTCATTCTCCTTCAATAAACCAATATATTCCAGACTGTTGAGAATGAATATTATTGCATTACTGCATTATTAAACACGTGATACTTAAACTATATCACTAAACGTCAAATTTTTGACTCGCCTGCTTGATCTATTTTTGATCAGAAGAAGAAGCACTTGACCCTACTAGTGTGTTCAATAGTCTGGGAGAAAAAGCGATATAGAATGTTTGTCTCCAGAATTTTCATCTCTCCCGTTTAATGAATGAGACACGTGGATTGGGGAAATTTTAATTTCCCCATGTGAAGGAGTTATTGGAACGCCTACTTGAAATACCAATCAATATGTACTTCATGAGGTTTTGACAGTAAAATACATACACTAATCTCAGATGAAGCGATGCATTAATCACGATTCCAGATCATACAAACAATAAATTCATTAATTTTAAATGGTTGAATTTTGGTTCGTTAAACAAACAGGCTTTCCTATTCCCTACGGACAAACTATTTGGTATATACCGTACATGATAATGAGAAAATATTTCATTTTGCGATTTCAACCAACACAGTACATCGAATTGATGATTTCAATAGGTTGGTGTGTTTTGTTTCGCAAAATTTCAGTCTATCTACTGTGATATTATCAGGAAATGAATGTAGATGTGAATTACAGATAAGGATCATAGACAAACATCTCTAAAAAAGAAGGGGCAACCAAAACTTATCGATCCGATTCGGAAATAATACTTAATTTCGCAACGTGAATGAAATGTTGACTGTTATGTGCAAGTAAATTATACAACCTAGGCCTAATATTGTTAATTTGTGTTCAGTTTCTATTTACTTGTGAAACCTGTAACCTCCTTCAATAGATGAAGTACCGTAGAAATAAGATATTATGTACATGAACAGTTTGAATCCAAATTGCATAGATTTTGATAGCGCACAGGACATAATGAATTCATCAACTAGTAAGACTTACACGACATTGACTAACATTGAATGAAGTGTTTCGTTTTGGGTCAACATTACTAAATTCCACCAAAGATAGGATTCTAAATCAACAGGACTCATCACTGTCAGGCACGGACAATTAAAAATAACGAAGCTATAACAAAGATGAACATGTAAACCTGGAACGGTCCTCTATGTTATATGGTCCCAAAATATCCCTGTTCGAATGAAAATACATACTCCTTGCTCTGATAGTTTGAAAATCTACGGAATATATTTGTTTTACATATTGAAATTATTAATAGTTTCCCCCATGCTGGATCGAGAACAAATTACGAACTGGGAAAAAATGAAACTTTATATTTGTGATGGCGCCATATGTTGTGATACTATGTTGTATAATGCTCATTACTCTGATCAGAGGATCAAAAAATTGTCACACAACTTCATTGTGTATTGATACATGTGATCAGCTGCTTACATAAATCAATTTGTTAGGAATGTATGTAGAACAGGGATTATTAGAAAATATACGTACCACTTTATCATCTTTTATCCGGTCATAGTATTCTTTCCACTGCGGTTTCCTTTGAAAAAATATATACAACCATTTCAGATCTCACAAATTCACGTTATTAGTTTTTTCATATTTTTAAAATGTATTTGTACCAATAGTGATACCAATCGGTTTGTTTGAAAGCTTTTTCCCTAATAAAATTAAGTAGTCTTAAGAGATTTGTTTTCACGATATTACAGATGGATAAAACTTCTAAAGGAATTCTACACATAGCATTTCCTTTAGTTTTAAACAGATTGCACAATACTATTATTTAAGATTGTTCATCATTAACGAATTTCCATTCGCCGCTCAAACATTGATATTTTTCTTTATCACTGGGATTTAGGTCTCTGAAGTTACTCCTGATTACATCTTCAGCCAGTGATGATGGAATCGTAGACACTCTAGGGGTCATAAATCATCACTCTTCGAACGACGGCGAGAACACGTTGGTATCGAACTTGATGGCTCACAGGTTGCCTGCATAATTATTCTCGACCTCTCAGACCTTGACGCCCGATATATTTTTCCCATCATTTTTTCGTCTGGCTGTACCTTCATACATTGAGGTATCATAATCATGTGAGATTTTCTTGATTGAAGACTCGAGCATTGCGATTTTCTTTTTTTCCTCTTAGAAACCCGTCAATAAACCATCGATGTGAATCATTAAAATTGCTCTGGGTGTCTAGGTGTTGGGACACCGAAAATTATATCAACAATATGGACAGTTTATAAGAAAAAAATGGGTGTATAAGTGTACACTAGTATGACTTTGTCAAGAAACTGCTCGATTATGAATGTGAACTTTTAATTCCACGTATGAGCAATACATTGAAAAAGTTCCACTCAGGTTACACCGGGTACGTCAGCGATATTGTCGTGCTGGTCGAGGATGACGGAAAAGTAACAGAGCTCAAAGACCTTTATGAATACCCATTTTGTGTTTCAAATTACATGTGACGAGAAGGCAGTCAATTTGCTTTCCAAGACGATTTCGTAAAGAGGCATGCTCCAGGAGTGCATACATAGGTTGAAATTTGCTAATAAAAATGAAAAATTCATTTCGCGTATCGCTCTCGTAATGGATATACGAAATCGGAAGTTCCTAGTAGCGGGTACAGCGATGGTGCCGTTAACAGATTGTTGAACCATTGTACAAAATAAGTTATATCATACTAACAACGAAACGCGTCACGGATTTGAAATTTCAAGTCATCTCTGCAACAACCTCCAAGATATTTAATATTATTTCGTCTACATAAAACCTTCTCAAAAAATACAATTGATAGGATCTAAGAGAAAAGGCAGTTTTGCTAGAAGAAAGCATGTTTGCGTGATTATCGGAAATGCTGTAGGTGTGAAGAAGTTGTTCTTCGTAGTGCCTAGCAAGTGGTCTTAACAAGTTATATTTAAATCATGTACCAGTTGTATAATGTTTGATTGGTATTCTTCACTTGGGAGGATACAATGTGACTTAATCTAATCAGTTATGTCTTGCACCTTATATACTACAATAGAAGCGACACAATTGATGTCGAAATTCCGTGACTTGATCCGCAACGTTGTTCAGACATAGGCTCAAGACTGACATAGGCTCATGGATGACATAGGCTCAAAGTTGGCATAGGCTCAAGGCTGACATAGGCTCACGACTGGCATAGACCTAATGCTGACATAGCCTCAAGGCTGACATAGACTCATAACAGACATGGGCTCAAGGCTGACATAGGCTCAAGACTGGCATAGGCCTAATACTGAAATAGCCACAAGGCTGACATACGCTCAGGGCAGACACGGGCTTAAGGCTGATATAGGCTCAAGGCTGACATAGGCTTAAGGCCAACATAGGCCCAAGGATGACCGACGGCTGGCCTCTCCTCGCATTCGTCCACGAATGTGACACCTGCATCTATATGCACTGCAAACTAGTTATAGTCAAACTAATTTTAATAATGGCTGTACCATGGGATCCGAATTGAAATTGAATTTTATTCTAGAACGTTGTTCTCATCAATCCTCGGAGAAGTATTTATTATAAATGACAAATAATGAGATTTGCATCTCTATGCAGGAAGATTTAATTCAGTTCTGCGTTACCCTTCTATCCATATGACATCAACGCATTCAACATTTTGCTCTTAAATAACATAGATCCATGTTTTTTCATTTCCCGGAGCTGCACTATCTCTTATTACCGTAACTCTCTTGTTAGAGGAATAACTCTTTTCCGACCAGTCAGCGGCTCCATTGTGTTCTCAGCCCGGGCAGAATTTTATGAGCTGAGCCTAGCTATTTACCAATGTTATGACCGCCAAGAAAGGGTTTATTGGAGCGTGTTGTGGTCGGACTGGTTTGTCTGATCACTCTTTTCAGAATTGTGGAAAACATTTATCAGATATGTGTTTCAATCATGGTCCCGAGTAACCTGGTTTGGGTGATTGTAGTAAGATCATGATATTCATTACATAATGCTGACATCTGCAGAAGGATTAGTTCTTTTCTCAAGTGTGCTAGGTATTGCAATCAAAATACTTCTTCTCCTGCAAGAAGGTCACTCACCATAACAAAAGGTGTATGCTTACTTGAAGTTATCGTAGCTGCATGAGTCCTAGAAGAGTTTCGTAAACGACGCTTTCGATATAATTTGTAATTGGAGTTAACATTTTCTTTGAATCGTTTTCTGTGCAACATCTTCGAAATGCACATGATCAAAATTATGTACTCTTTGCCAATATTTTTCCCCCTTAAAGTCGAATTTTCTGTTCGAATCTACAATCTCAATCGATATTGATTTTTTTTTTAATGATTCTCCAAATCGAGATTACTGTCAACGTCCTAATTCCAAGCGACAACGACAACGTCGGCAGCCGGGCACCTTCCCTCAATTAGAATGGGATTTCTAACCGTCCGCTCATCGTATTGTTGAGGAATTATATCCGTTATCGCTATTGTCAACTAATCGTCAACCGAGTAATGCTGCTGGTTAATACATAAATCTTAACACAAAATGTCACGCATTAAAAAAATACCTAAGGAGTTCGTGTTCCTTATGTACATTCAGTAGTTTTATAGTGAAATAAGCGTCAATAAATCATTATGCAAACGGCCATTTAGGACCCGCCCGTCATTCTGCAGATGCCTCTTTCCACAAATTACTGACTGCCTTGGAGCAGAGCTGAAAACTTTGTTTTTTTTCAAATAATATAATTGAACTTCACGACACGAAATCTCCGATCTACATCATTTACCTTGACTTTAAAAAGACCATCGATGAAGTCCTCCACAAACGTTTAGTAAGTAAATTGCACAGCATCGGTATTCCAGGTGAGCTAAAAAACTGGACAGGATGAAATGCTGACTCTCAGACAGACGGCAGATTGTCGTATTCCAGTTGGGGAAATGTTATAAGCGGTGTGCCTCAAGAATCCGTGTTAAGTCCAGTTCTCTTTACAATACTCATTACCGATCTTGCAAGCAACGTACTCTCAAATATTCGCAAGTTTGCAGACGATACTAAGATATGAGGGAAATTGCAAACCGAACAAGAGTGTCAGCAGATCCAACTAGACTAGAACAAAATTGTTGATTAGTCAGAAATGAGGCAAATGAAATTTAATGTAGACAAATGTAAAATTATGCACATAGGTCTTCATAACCTCAAACACGAATATTGAAAGTACTGAAATAAACTCATTTCTGTTACCAAAGAGGAAGATATAGGTGTCTCAGTTATTAACGACGTAAAAAGTAACAAACAACGTTACGATGCTACCATGGAAGGCAGCAAAATGATAAGCATGATATCCCGCGCAATCACGTATAAAAACAGACACAGGTATACAATGCATTTGTTTGACTGCATCTCGAGTATGCCGCACAATCCTGGTCTACATATCTTAGAAAATACGGTATTAAATTAGAAACGGTTCAACATAGAGCTACCAAACTCATCCCCTCGCTGTGAAATAAATCATACGAAGACAAGCTACGTGAACAGAATTTTTATCCGCTAGAGAAACGTCGAGTCAGAGGCGACGTGATCGAAGTGTGGAAGATTATAAAGGGTAAGGGAAATGTCGATCGAACGAGCCTTTTCACATTAGCTACGAATGGAGTGACTAAGAATAATGGCTACAAAATAGTTGGAAACGCTTCTCACTCGACATAACGCGCAATTTCTTCGCGTGTAGGGTTGTCGGAGAATGGAACAATCTTCCAGCGGGGATTGTAAACAGCAATACAATCGACAATTTTAAGTCGTGCTCGAAACCGGTAACTTCTTGATGTTTTAAAAACATGAATGGTCCATGAAGCTCTCGTAGACGTTTTACTGTAGAACTTATCCTCATGATATGAAAAGGCAACCCAGTTAGGGACAATTGGCCTGTTGCTGTCTTCCTACACTTGTATACACTTGTAAGCCGCCTCAGATAATAACTTGTCTAAATGATTACAGGAAATGCTAGTAACATTTGCATACAATATTTTACTTGTTAGACACATAGCGTAAGGTAAATACGATAGATTTTACCGCCAGTATATCATATAAAACACTCACAAAATAAATAATTCTGCTTGACGGGAGTTGGAAATGTATTTTACGTGACAATGTCGAAAACGATAAGCGAAATCAAGAAGCGCTGGCAGGGACTTTGGATTCGACTGAGTTGAAGCTCCCTCTGGAGGATCGACCTACGGCTGCTAACTAACTACTCTTTCTTTATTGGAATTAGTGTTTTCGTATAATGTCAAAAAAATTGCTTGCTCAGTGAAATAAAATGTTGTACCTTAGCTGCAGATCGGTGCCGGGTCAAATTGTCATCAGTTTAAAATGATAGCCGGTGCTGCCATCTAGCGAGCGAACCTTAATTGACTTACAGTCAACGAACGAAGAGTTTAGCAACAGCCGGCGCATTTTGGTGGAAGTTATTGGCGTTGATAATATTGAGTTGTGATTGTTTTTTTTTTCAACAGTGTAAATGTGAATCTTTAATCAACGTGGAGTGTATGATGAAGAGATCAACAACCGGACAATCTGATAGCTGATGTACAAAGGATATCAAAGTTACTCGCGAATGATTTCAATAATATAATACAACATAAAAATCTAACGGATTTCACTGTCCTGTCTTTTCTTCCCAGCATTATTTATTTAATGATGATGGTGAGTTGATTTCTCTGCCAGCATGACTTTGCGGTGAAGAAAATATTGGTACAATAACAGTTTTCTTTCAGATTTTTTTTAGATGGGCATATTATAAACCATCAAGCATTATATTTCAGAATACATCTGCAGAATTGCTTATCTTAGAGTTTTTTAGTAGCCGAATGATATAGCTCCGAATGAGTTAGCATTAAATTTGTCGATATATTACCAACGTTAGATGATTGTCGATATATAAAGATATTTAGATTGAGCGCGGATCAGATAAGCAGACCAACAAAAGATGGGACAGAATAATTCCTGTGCAGGAAGATCCCGATGTTTACCTCCTAACTGCATATCTGCGGCGAGGGCGCAATGTATGCCTATGGATGTCAGGTCGGGTTGCGACCCCGAATATGCTCACTGATTGGTGGTTTTGAACTTAACCTCGTCAACTTGCTGTTCGTATACATACACACGTGAAATAGGTTTAGAAGGGATTTTAAGGCTCCTTTTCTCTAACTTATTCTAGAAATTGTTGTCGTGTATTTCACTCCTGAACTGTCTTCCCATATGCTCTTTTGGTACGTAACTGAACTATATTGGTATGCATGTTTTTGTTAAACTTGTTTTCTGTTGTAATCATTCTTGTGCCGTCGCTTATAGCTATTTGTTGCCTCTACTGAACGGCAGGTTCGACTCAATGTCAGGCTTCGGTTTAAATTGTTTATAAAAAAGAACAATACTGGTGCAGATAAAAAAATAAATGAAACCAATAAATTGCTCCGGAAACTTTGCAATATCATCTTACATTTGTATAACGTAGATCAAATATTCAAAGAAGTTTGCATATTGAAAATTTTCAAATACATCCTTTTAACTACATATTGGACGGTATAGTTCACCGGAACTGAATAAATTCATAGTGTGATGAACAAAAACAATTTTATGCTATAGTGTAATTGCGTACAAAATATGGAATATAATACCAGAATATTCGCAGTTCGGAATTCGAGATAAAAAAACGTATTTTTTGCTACTGAGTTACAATGTATTCAAATTTTTGACCGCGAAAAAACTTCTACTCATATACTGGCAGAGCTCTGTTTCCTAATCCATTTCGCCGTATTTTTAAATTTGTTTGCGGCTGATGACTTCCACAAAATCCCCTTCAACAAGTCAGTTCACTATAATATTTCATTATTCCCCTCACAATAGTGTTTGTTGAAACAGTATCAAAAGTTTCCGGTGTCACTGACATTTATCTCAGCCGTGTACCCTTTGTTGAAAGCCGTTAATCAAATTGCAAGTCTGTCTTCCCTTTGGTGTGTTGAAGTGGGTTATAGAACTCTTTGAGGCTTGCGTTGCCTAGGCGTCAATAAGCCTTGTAATTGACGTCGTGGATAAGACCATTGTACATACCTAAGGTGCCTGTCATAGTATAGCGTAGCGCCCAGAGAGAGGAAAATGCAACGATTTTATTTGTAATAGAAAATATTATTTGTGCCCGCAAACACATATGAAAACTGACATTTATTATACATTATTGGGGTCTTATTGAACATTTAAATTGATCCACTTTAAAGTATGAAAATTATTCCTCCAGACAGCAGATGTGGTCATCTATTTCATATTCTATTCATTCAATCTGTGTAGAAAATTCGCTCACAAAGCGTTACAAAAGAAGTGAGTTATTTATCGAGGCTCATTAAGATGACATTATCATTATCTAGCGCATGATCTCCTATACAATCTGTGCACAACATATATCAACCAACAAGGTTTGTGTTGCGCATTAACAAGGTTGTCTGAAGTTCCTTCATGTCTCAATAAACCGCCTGTTCCGTAACTGGTTTCAAATGCGACAACAAGTTTCAAATCTGCTGCTCTAACAGTCTTGGATCTTTCCATTGTTACCCTGTTTATGAGACGGGCGATGTTTGTAAGCCTCTTGAACTGTAATAGGAAATTACTACCTTGGGGGAGCAGATATTTGCTTTTGAAAGGAATAAAACTTTCTTTTTCTTATGACTGCATCAAATAAAATGCAGTAACAATATACCATATTGGACCTACAAGTTATAGTCTAACAATACGTAGTGGTAAGAATTCCGCTTTATTGTTCTCGATTTGAGCACAGAAAATTTATCATATCCTGTGCTTGTTTTCCGTGGCTAATTAGAACACTCCCATACACACAGCGATTGATCGTTTGTGATTTCAGGGTTGATTTGTAATGGAATAATGGGACGAACTTTCACGTTGTTCTCAAATTATGCAAATGAAATGAAATATTACGTGCCATGAACTACTGTGAGGCTGTCACAGATGAAAAACAATGGAACTTCTACATTTTTTGTGTGGAAAGAAAATCCTCACGACAAAATAATCCTTTAATCAGCGAAAGCTAATCAAAAATGTAGCATTTGATCTCAATCTTCGTATTTTATTTGAATTTGTGTTTAATTTTGAAGAGTTATACTCGATCATGGATCATTCTGTTGACCTATCATCCGTGGACCAACTCAAGGACGGTTGTTCGCTGAACAATATCAGCGAGGAAAAACTGAACATGCTCACATAGATCACGTCACTCTGATTTACTATGAACTACGTTTAATATACACTACCGAAAAATCCACTTCCACATCCAATGATTCCATCCGGTGAACAATAAAGTATTAGGCAAAATATAATTATTGTGCTCAGTGATGTCATAGACCAATTTCAGTAATACACACTTGTGCAAACAGAAGTTTTCAGAGTTGCTATTAATTAAATGAGTACCATTAAAATTATGCTTGTTGAACAGGCAGCTCACATCATGATGACAAATATTCATGATGACATTTTCTTCGTTTATCAAGTTATCAAGTTACATATGAATAGCTCTGTATAATAGGCTATTAGCGGTTGCAATAAATAATTGATAGGTCTTTCCCAGTGTCCTAAAGCTTACCGCTTGCTTCTCTGAAATGCCTTACAAATTTCTTAATTTTATATGGTCGTGATGTTCAGACTGACCCTGCAAGTTTTAACGGATATACGGGGTTGTTTGCAATCCACCAGCACCGTGTATTGTATTTTTCTTTTTTTTCATACACATTTAAGAAAAACTAGAACTCCACGTATATCTTACAAAATTATACCTGGCACCTTACTGCGATGCGTTAAAGATTAACACGTGCCCATTATTACTCAACAGATAAAATTCACCAGCATATTATAAATCAATTCATTTAAAGTTCTTGCTTACCCTGCTTTCTTAAATAATGCCGCAAATAGACTCTTCCTGAACATTTTACTCGTGTGGTCGCCAGCGGTCTGGGAATTTAAAGCCGGTTCGTTTTTGCAATAACTTCGTTAGTTAACGAGGTATTGGGGATCCCGACCACCACGCACGTATAAAGTGTACTTGACGATAATTTTTTTTTTTTCGCTTTTTTTAATGTAAAATTCTGTCTTCTACTTGTTTATACCTTTCACATACTTGAACAAGTGAGTGCCCATCTAATGGGAAGAAGAAAGGCTGCCAACTTGCAAAACCCAGATTTTAAAATTAATACGATTTTTTTTATAGATTTCACGTTATTTGTGACTGCTTAAATGTTCATTCCAATTTCATGGTGTTTGTTCACTTTACACTTTATATAATTTCTGATGAGAACTTTCATTGTTTTGGACCGGTATTTCCGTCTTTTTCCTGGCAGCCAAAGACGTTTTGCAGCCCATGCGCACAACCAACACATGGACACCGAGTGCTTAGGAATCATGGGACAAAGGGGCGCGTAAACTGTCTGTGCCGGTATTGTTTTCCGGGCAACAAACAGCTGCCAAAAGCCTATTATAGCCAGTCTGTGAGGTGAATACCGCTGGAAGGATATCAGGTGCTACGACTTCTGAGGAGTTAGTATCTTGCCGTCACACAGGAACTTTCTTGCAAGTTTTAGTCCGGGAAATGGCTGAAGGAATGCATGGAAATCAAAATTGGAATGCATCATTGCTGAAAATTAGCAAATGCCATAGCTGATTTGCAAAATGTGTCAAATAAAATATA
>SDVV010000200.1:0-36626 GCA_016164225.1 Gammarus roeselii | reverse complement strand
CGCTTTACTTGATTTTTAGAGTCTTTAGGGCCATCATTAGATCTGCCGGTAAGATTTTGATCACTCGATAAACCACCACAATATTTTGCTCCTTTATACTCCACGGCCCAAATCGCATGCACACAATGTGGAGATGTGAACATGAATATTTAGAGTTAACATGGAGACTATTCCGAACACAGTCTCAGCCGCATAATGTAACGCGTTGCTCAGATTTAAGTATTATCTATTTAGGTTGTAACGAAATTGTAAAAAAATATCCTGTAAACTAAGACACTGTTTGAGACCAATACTAATGTATTGTTGATCAAGTCCATGTATGATTGGTTTGAACATGGGAATCCGATTTAATTAATCCACTGTTCCATTGGTGAAAGATTTGTCCAAGTTCGATCGGGAATAAACCTCAATGAATCATCATTTTGATTTCATCAAGAAATACGCGTTTTTCAGCTGAAACTAAGTGGTCGGGATAGAAAAAAAAACATTCATGAGATACCCGCGTTTCCTGATTTTTCGTATCCTGAATCAAATTTCGATAAATTACATACATCCAGAGACATCGGAGCCGTCAATATGATACTGTCTGTCTTTGTGGCCTTCATTGGATCATGTGACATGAAAGAAAATCCCGATTTGCATATTTTATCAAAACGCAAAAGCCTGCTTGGACATTGATCTTGATACTTGGAATGGGAAAGCAAGTAAATAATTACTTGTGACTACAGAAGCGTCTTTAATTTCGATTTCACACCCATTTTTTAAGTGCTTTGTTTGATCAATGAGTCAAACCGTCTACCAATGAACTCACATTGCTTGTTGCGGTACCGCCCGCATCTTTCACCTTTTCAACGTCTGCGTGATATTGAACAGTTACTCCCCTCTCCCTCTTTTTCTCACCCCGAAAAATATTCTTCCATATCCACAACCGTCCACTGCATTTCTATTTCATCCTGGATTTCGTCTCATTTCACCGCACTGTATTTGTCTCTTTCATCGTACCCTCTCGCTTCGCCACAGTAATTATTTATAAGTCCTATCGTTACATTGCACTGTAATTGTCAATATCCTATTAATTCAGCTCCATCGCGCTTACGGTATGAGTAGGGAAATTTTCGATATTATTAATACCCCTGTGCCCTGGTGATATTTACGCTAGAACTAATATCAGTGTTGCTCTGGATGTATTTCAACCATTGGATGCATTACACCGGTGTTCAGTTTCCATCTCGATGGATGTTTCGTTAAGTTTATTTTTTGTGTCGCAGTAGCCCGGCCCGGTTAAGTTTGGGCAACCAGCCCGGTCGCCCAAATGGAGATGAGCAGTCGAGAGAGATGGACATCCAAGTTGGGTATTGCCTTATGATCATCACCAACGTCTTGGATATTCCGAATCCTTTTTTCGTTTTTTGAGGATGCCACTTTCATCGAAAACATCATCTTCTCTGACGGAGCTCACTTCTACTTAACTGGTCATCTAAACAATCATAATTCCAGAATTTGGAGCGATAAAAATCCACGCGAAATCCAAGAAAGACCATTGCATTCTCTTCGTGTTACTGTGTGGTGCGGAATATCAGCTTCACGTGTTTACGGACCTTACTTTTTTGAAAATGGTAACGCAACAGTAACAGTCACTGGAGCAAGGTACCGCTCGATGATAAGAGAGTTTTTTATTCCAGAACTTGAGAGACAAAATGTTCACCACACGCGGTTTCAACAGGATGGAGCCACCGCATATACGGCAAGAGAAACGATAGCATTGTTAAAAGATTGCTTTCCAAATCGTTTGATTTCACGATTTGGTGATATTCCTTGGCCCCCTCGTTCTCCCGATTTGACCCCATGCGACTTTTTCTTATGGGGTTTCCTCAAGTTACGAGTTTATGTAACAAATCCATCTAATTTACAAGAACTTATAAACAACATTTATCATGAAATAGCTGCACTCTTGCCAGAAACACTAATGAAGGTTATGAAAACAACAAAGAAAAGAACCCTACCGTGTCAAAGCAACCGTGGCTGTCATTTGAACGATATTATATTCAAAAACTAGGAAACAATATTACCATAAAAATGTTCTTCTTTTAAATAAAACAAGCTTTAACTTCATAGCGTTCATAGTTTTTCATATATTAAGAAATTAAAAGGGTGAGTTAATTCAGGTTTACCCTGAATATACAGTTTTTACCAGGAATTGTAAGTGTGCCGTGAGGATCATGCATCCAATGTAGCGTCCTTGAAAAGTGTTCAGTAAATTGATTATATTACAGTGTTCACTAAATCGATTATATTTTTGACCAATTTGCCTTGACATACAAATCGTCCATGTTTATTTTAGGTGAAAAGCCAAAATTAACCTGTTCGAAAACAGTATTTAAGAAACGGTAATACTATATTATACTGATTTTTTCTTCTACATCAATAGCATGAACACAGGATACTGTTATCATGGATTTCAGTGACTGCGTTTTCAATATAGTTATGGTTATCGTCTCGCCAAAAACACAATATTAACATGGCTTCAATTGTTCATCGTATCAAATACATATGAAATTGGTAATCAGATAATATTCAACGTTACAATAATATTTATCCATTCCCTTTCCTAAGGAACATTATCTAGTGGTACACATTCACCACGAAAAAATATTGTCCCGAATGGATAGAAGCATATAAAATTTGCATTTACTATTTTATTTTCACAGCGACGTGTATTCGTGAATACTTCCTAACAAGTTAATGCAAAGACTGCCTGTAGGGAGTGAATAAGCTTGTGCTCCAAGCTATGAAGGCTCCTCGAAACAGGACACATAGTGGGTATGATCTACCCTTCGGGTATTAAATTATTTATCGACCTGCACACGTAGAAATATACGGACAAAATAAACCGGCTTCTTATTAAATTTTTCCAAGTAGACTACACCGTGATCCAAACAACTTATTTCACGGGAAAGTTGGGGAAAAACGAATAAAAATGCATGATCTGGAAGTGTTTGCTTCCACTGAGTTGTATTTCCCACGCTGTAACCTGTGTATGAGCTCTCTAACTCACATAGGCCCACACATACCTTAACATCCATCGGAACACAATGAATTAGGCGGATTACATGAATTAAGACTACCTAGTCGTTGAGATGGAGTTTGTCTGTCTATTAATCATAATTGATAGCCTTAGCCTATGATTACACGTACTCAAGATGTATTGTGCATGCTTATATTTTTTATATGCATTCTAGACGTATTGTGAATATGTATGTATTGTTTGATACACATTCCAGATTTTCTTGTGCATATGAATGTATTGTGTTATCGAGTCCCAGGAATACCATACCGGTTTGTGTATGAATTTTTCGTTTTGTTTATTTGCTTGTTATGGCAGTCGCTCTCTGACATATAAAACCCACCCATACCGTCGCATTCTTTTATACCCAATGAATTAAGTTGTAAAGCTTATTTAAAACATTATCAATTGATACATAAAAGATTCAAATGTCAGACCGCAACACCTTATGTCATCAGGATGTAGTACATATTTTATTTTGTTCATTAAACTTACCTTGATAGATCTTTCGTGGTGACATATTTTGGAAAAAGGAAAGTGAGATGCCTCCCTAACATTCCTCCAATCCCCAATTACTCAAGTATGTTTTCTAAACTCTACATTATTCTTATTTTAGATTTGTTTTGTATAAAATTAGTGTTCCCCACGAATGATATACCATAAACGTATGAATACATTTTTTTATTAATATCATTACAATGGGGGTGCATTCCCACTTGATAACACCACGCAGCATAACTCGCCGCGTAAATGGTGTAATCAGATATACAAAACTAATACCAATCTGAGTAAAATAAATCTTCTCTCTGCTTCAGGTAGCTGCCGCGCGCTATTAGTATCAATTTTTAAAAATTGCATCGGAAACTGGTTTCAGTATATTTTCTATAATATATGAACGGTATTAATGAAATTTGTCTTACAACCTCTCCAAACTCAAGCTGTGTGTATTAATCCTTCAATTAATGCCACGTACATCAATTCATTGGTCGGTCATCATAGAAATATTCGTTCCATCCAATGAGCATATTTGTTGACCTGGCTTTTAACAATTTTCCAAAGGAACAGCCTATCGTCGTAGGTTCTTTCCAATGTTCTCAACTGCAAAAGTCTACATTTATTCGCATTATATAAACCTTTACCGATTAAGACCGTCTCCCCAGCTGCGGGGTTTACTGCTTCCTTGCTTATGGTCCACGGCTAGAGCGCAGAGAAGATCAATTAATGCCACGTACATCAATTCATTGGTCGGTCATCATAGAAATATTCGTTCCATCCAATGAGCATATTTGTTGACCTGGCTTTTAACAATTTTCCAAAGGAACAGACTATCGTCGTAGGTTCTTTCCAATGTTCTCAACTGCAAAAGTCTACATTTATTCGCATTATATAAACCTTTACCGATTAAGACCGTCTCCCCAGCTGCGGGGTTTACTGCTTCCTTGCTTATGGTCCACGGCTAGAGCGCAGAGAAGATCTGCAGACATCACTACTTAAGTTCAATTGGAGAAAATATTTCCTCAAGGTCAGGAGAATACTTGATGAGAGCAGAGACACCAATTTATTAATTATTTTCTTCGCGTGGATTTAACAGTTTGTTATAGGTTCACTCCTTTGTGATCCCAGTACAGTAATAAAATGCGTTTCCCGGAGATATTTATATTGCCACGACTGTTCATGAAACTTTCACTTTTTATGGTCAACCTTGAGTAATTTACCCAATTTCCATGACATAACAAGCACTTTGTACTACATTAATGTCATCGAAAGATAGAAGATACAGCGATTATGCGAAATGCTTTCTATTCGTGTCACATCACGTTCCTCTGATCATTAGAGAACCACACCCTATTAGTCTCAATTTTCCATTTCATTTCGACTTTCTGAAGTTGTGACAACCCCTACGCTAATGTGATCATTTTACTAATTAAAAGTTTTTTAGAAAAATGACATTCCGATAACGTAATAGTAAGTTTTGTCCCCAAATTTATTTATAAGATTGCATTATAATTTCAGACTAGTATGGTCGTTCATGCGGATCAGCAAACGAGTTATTCCTTGTTTTATCTGCAGAAACAAGTAGAATCCGAGGTCATGTGAATCGTAGATCAATAAGGTTCATGTTCTGCAGGTCGAGTCATTCGTAGCACGGTGCTTTTACTGCATGCCCTTGTCATACCGATACTGAAACGGTTGTTTTCGGAGAAGTTAATTTCAAGGTATGTTCGTATAAGGACGTCATTTCCACACAATTTGATTACTATCGCACGATGATGAAGTGATACTCGTTTGAAATGATCCCAACACGTATGTATGTACATAATTACAACTGTACCTCAAGTTTGTAGTTGTTGAGCCTCGGGACCACTGGTGACCAAGCATGCTAATTCTCGAGCCCACAACTTGCAGACCCAAAGACTGACACTTGCTTCACCACTAATACGAATGAACCGGTGACATTTTCGATAAGCAGCCGCGACCATAAGTCTTACACCCTTGAGTGAGTTAAATTGCAAGACTATCTGTGTAATTGGGTGAGACAACAAAACACTTCTCCATCTACGAAGTTAGTACAATAGGAGGTTCATGCAATGTCGTAATTTAAATTAACTATACACATACATCTGTGACACGCAAGAATTGAACAACTAGTTTGAAAGTTGGGATTTTGGATTCTGTGATGTAACTTTACAGACCGGCTTGGCTTTGCTATCTGCGAGCTGACAAACGAGGGCCACTGTACCCGGGCATGTCGTCTTCCAATGGTACGAGGAACGGGCGTAACTCACTCTAACGAAGAGTGACTATGCTGAAGCATATTATGGATAAATATTTTTTAAAGATCTACAATAGTTGAGTGTTAACGCTGAAGTTGACCACTTATAATGGGTGACGGTTGCAATAGTGGAGTGTTAACACTGAAGTTGACTACTTATGATGGGTGACGGTTACAACAGTGGAGTGTTAACGCTGAAGTTGACTACTTATGATGAGTGACGGTGCTACTCGTATACACATCGAGCGTGTCTTCCAGGCGGAACATGTTGGACGTCCGCAACTCTGCTTAAGTACAAGGCAATCCAGATGTAGTGGACCCCAAATAAATGCACTATAATTCATGTCGTGTATTTACTTCAAAATTAAGTTATGATTTTAGGTATGGTAGTCTTTGTTTATTTCATGTTGATACTGTTTTCTCAAGATTGCCGCTTGCGGGTTTAATATTTTGCAGCTCTGTGCACAAATGCTCCCCATTACTTTACAAAGGGCGACTAAACTGACTCAATCTAACATGTATTGTTCAGATTTCTAAGGAATATGATTGTTCTCTGTTGCTGTTATATTTTCAGGTATATCACCAACCGAATAGAATCGAGTAAGGACTTGTCCAAGGACCAGGTCATGAAATTAATTGTCTCCGATTTTGTGGACGCTCTGTGGTCGGTTTGTTTTGGTACACTACTAGGGCTGTGAACGAATGTCCGTAGAAAATCTTGATTCAATTCGGTTTATGAATCAATTAATAGACTTCTGTCGCGTGCCACACCGCTAGGTGGAACATACATTTATGACTTCAGCCTTTTCCACGACAATCCATTCCAAGGTCAGTGTGGCTAAGTGGTCATCTATGTGTTTTGACCTGGCACACTCGATTTTTTTTTGTGGAAATACCCAATTGAATAAGTCCACAAATAATAGCCCAAATGCTATGAAAAGTTTTGACATTACGTCCGCATTCAAGATTGGAAAAATTAGCCTTGCTTAAGGTAGTGTTAAACGAACTGTGTAGTTTTCACCTAAGGTTTATTCGCACCCTACCAACGGCCGAGCCCCCGTGTTATTATTATTATTTTTACCGACCTATAAAGGTATTTCGGCCAGCACATCCATAAAGTATAATAACGCCTCGGCACGAACAGCCTAACAAGGAACTAACAGCTGCTAGCCTGTGTCTGCAGCCTTCCTCTTACAAACCCAACTGTCACCTCCGGTGCTAAAGTGTCAAATATAGCGGCGCGTACTGACGCTAAAACTGCTAATATAGATGCGTGTCTAATCAGGAAGTGTTACAATACCCTGTATAGATTGCCTGGCCTAACCACGCCACATGTTCAATGTCAAATGCCCGAAAGAGAACGGTTCCTTCCGTGGCCTCAAAACAAGCCCAGCCATCTGGCTTTCCAATACGCCCCACGGTGTATTGACCTGCTCCTCAGTATATAAGCTTTAGATGTTGCTGGGTCATCAGATTTGACTGGAGGTCTTATAGCCTAAGACTCAACCTCACGATCTCCGTGCATCCCGGCTATCCCCAGCGTCTCTCTCTCCAATCTTGTCCACCTCATCTGACTTCCCCATAACGTGTTAAAATTGTATTAGCTCGAGAAAAAAACCTCAACTTTAACTCTATTTCCACAATCGCCTGGTTGAATAAACGACAACAAAGCTCGACACGTTTATTTCTTCAAACACCAGTTTCCTCCAGCGAGAATAGAGGGAAAAGTTAAAACTGGCGCTGCAAGACCGCAGACAGGATCGGTTAGTCAGATTGGGAGTAATATTCCTAATAAAAACGCCGCTATAAGGTGAAGACGACAAGAAGCAACACGCATCCGACTACAAAAAGAAAAGCACCGGCTGAGAGGAGAGCATCACATCCGACTACAAGAAGCAGAAGGAGCAACAGCGGACAACCCGTCGAACTCCAGAAACCTTGAGTATATGTTTGATATGCACGTTAAACCGTTAACCTAACATTTCTGGTGAAGTGTGAATATAATAAGTGAAAGTGAAGCTAGAAAGTAACTTTATATTAAAGTCAGTCTCTCTTGAACAACAAAATGGCGATTAATCAACTCACGGCCTCACAGGATTTACCGAAATTCGCAGGTAATCCTAAAGTAGGCGAAGCGCACTTCAAACCCGATATTGACGTGCGTACGTTCATGAGAACCGTCGAAAACCATTTTTTACAGAAAAACGTAACAGCGGACGGTAAAAAAAAACTTCAAAATCTGTTCTCCTTAATAGATAAAAAAAGAAGACGCGATTAAATTACTCACCTGTTACGCTGGCAGACATGTCACATTTAATGAAGTTAAATCCGAGTTCCTCAATATGTACCCTTCTTTCAAGGTTACTGAATTCCGACACGCCGCACGAGCATTGCTAGGAACGAAACTCAAGCCAGACAATATGTTCTGCGCTATGACCTCTCTAGAAAATGCGTCGCTTGCCGTGGCAGAGGCCTACCTGAAAAATAAAGCTCTTACCAAGGGAGACTCCAGCGAAAGAGCCTTATTAGCTAATACCATTCCGGTTCCGCCTCCGCCGACTACTATCGCTTCTACTTCCGCTTCCACTTCGATACCAACTGCCTCGCCGATCTCTTTGCTTAACGTCGTACAGAGTTTTGTGATGCACCTCTTTGTAGCCTCTCAAACGGCGAACAAAGTGTATGACAAACTGTCAAACTTAGGTACGAGATTCATGTCCGAAACAGTGAAAACTGTAGAGCAATATAAGTTGATCACGGCGACTAAAATGCAAAGCAGCCCGGACGAAGTCATTTGGCAGGCCCGGCTTCCAACACCCCCGGTCAACTTGGCGCACCCGCCCCCCTCCTTGTCGGAATAGAGGACGGCACCTCGCGTAGTTAATAACAATCGGTCGCCAATAACCGGTCATGTTAAAAGGGAATGTCAGTCATGCGCAATTTGTAAAACATTTGGGCACACTGCTCAGCAATGCAAAACCCGGCTAGCTCAAGCAATCGGAAAATATTGTGACAAATGAAAGATTAGAGATTCTCATAACACCATCGAATGTACACGCGATACTCGCGTGCAGCCACGAAGCGTCCCACAGACCCACGTACGCATAGCACAGGCCGATGAGCCAACGACAGACCAACACGACGTACCCGCAAGACCGGACATTGATGGTTGGGATTCGAACATATATGAGGGGAATGCCGAACCTAACCAGTACTGACTAGGGACTCCACACCCTAGGGAACGGAATGGGAATAGCATGAATGTCCCGCGTTTAAACGTTAAAATTAATGGACTAGAACTGAAAGCATACACCGATACAGGAGCTACTACGACACTCGTAGCTGACTCCGCGCTCAGAACTGAGGTCTACGACTTGGAACCCTATAGTGGTCAAGTATTAGATGCGAATGGAAGTCAAATTCCTATACTAGGACAAGCAAAAGCTCAGGTGGAGACACCTGCGGGATGTTTTAACACCCGTGTACTAATATTCAAGAAGAATGACCGTATAAAACATGACCTGCTGATTGACATGAATATTCTGAGGCATGCGGTCATAGACTTCCATAGTAAGAGACTACGTTTTTCTCTAGACGCTAACACGACTATCGAGTCGCCCACGAACCATGTCCTCAGATTCACTTTAAAAAACTGTGTAATCAGAGGTGGCTCTCCCACGAGGGTCGCTCATGCCGCTATGAAGAGTGAAAGTCCCCTTGACTGCAGTAAGGTTAAGAACACAGCAGTGGACGGTGCAACAGCTGACGAACCGGTTCTGATCAAACAGGGCTCGCCAGAGCGAGCAACCGCTAGCTGCATGAGTCATGACCAGTCCCAGACAAGTTTTAGCGTACATTTACGTACGGACGTAACGATACCAAGGAACACGGTGATGTTAGCTACGGTTGAAGTTAATAAACAAGTGCGGAACGGACGAGAGATAGCACTACATCACCCACCTCAACCCTGCAGTAGCCATAGCTGGCGTACTGACTCGAGTGGAGAACAAAAGTAATAAGGTCCAGTTCGCAAATATGAGTGAAAACCCAGTGATTTTGAAAAAGGGCACAAAACTATGTAGTGCTGAATATCTAACACCCGAAACTGTACCTATGGCACAGCCAGCTGAGCCTGACTGGCCCGCGGATGATTGCTATAAAACGCGAACGCAAGAGGACATTAGTTGCAGTGACCCCAACTAGACCACAGCTCTGCTGGAAATATTGAACCGTCACAGCAACGCCTGTTGGCTCCCCAAAGAACTGTTATGGAAACACACGGGAAACCAGTTGAAATTAAATCTAAAAGAAAATATCGTGGTGAACAAATCACCGTACCGAATACCATACGCGTTTCAAGATAAACTAGACCAAGTAACCAAAACTATGCTAGATGAGGGAACTATCTCGTGTTCAAAGTCTTCCTATAATAGCCCATTAATCATAGTCAAACGTGGTAACAGTGACATAAAGACCTGTATAGACTACAGGGCATTAAACAGAATCATACAGCCCGTGTCGTTCCCTTTGCCTCGCATCTCTGATGTACTCAACTACTTGGGTCAATCTACTTACATTAGTACGCTAGATCTCGCCAGTGCGTATCACCAGTGTGAGATTCACCCAGATTATCGTGAAATAACGGCTTTCACTGTAGGAAGCAGCAAATACGAATGGAACCGAATCCCATTTGGTTTCCGAAGTGCACCCGGATTTTTTGCCCGTGTAATTAATGAAGTACTCTACGATACTCTAGGTCCGCAATGTCTCGCGTACATGGACGATATCATCCTATTCAGTAAAACCGCTAAGCAACACTTGGGAACGATCGAGAGCGTCTTACAAAAACTGAGCGAAGCGGGAATCAAACTGAAAATACAAAAATGACACTTCATTGCCAACGAGGTAAAATTCCTCGGACATTAAATGACTAAAGAGAGCATGACAATGACCAATGAGCGAGTAGCTGCAATTAAGATGATGCCCATGCCGACAAATAAAAAACAAACCCAACCTCTTCTTGGGGTAGTAAATTATTTCCGCCTGTTCGTCCCCAAATTCGCAGAAATCGCGAATCGCTTCACGAATTACTACGAAACAACGCAATGTTCCTATGGACTCCGGCGCAGACGACTGCGGTCAAAACACTCACAAAATAAGTTTTCCCAGGCTCCGATAGAGAAGTTCTCAAATTACCACTAAACGTTTCATCTATACACGGACGCCTCGAATTCCGGTATAGGCGGGTACTAATGCAAAAGCACGAAGGACGATTACACCCCGTGGCTTACGTATCTAAAACTCTCAATAGCGCGCAGAAAAATTATTCGACGACGAAGAAAGAGGCCTTAGCCCTCGTATATGCACTAGAACAGTTCAGACTTATAATTTTACTATTTCCCGTACACGTGTACAGTGACCATAAACCGTTGTTAGGTGCTCTATGGAAGCCCACGAAAGATGGCTGTTTGCAAAGATGTGCCCTATTGATCCAAGAATACGAAATTAACCTACATTATGTGGAAGTCAAAGACAACATCTTTTCGGATGCCCTATCAAGACTACCGGTTGACACAAGCAGCACTAACCTCTTTACTACAAAGCTCCACGAGGACCTCCTCGCGTGAAACGAGATCTGCAATGCCGCTCGACACGACTACATTCCCGAGAAGGTCCCAGGGACCGAAAAGGAACTACAAAATGCTCATAGGAAGGACTCCTCGTGTCGTCAGCTATTTGGACAGCTAAGAAGCGACGGTACCCATTCTAGTAACCCAGACACGGAAAAGCCTATTTCCATGGATATCCTGTTAAACAGTAAGATAATCAACGGCGTACTCTACATAGAATGGAAAATAAAGAGAGGAACCCTGAGTGATGAATTCCTCGTACCATATCTTCCCACCTGTTTTCTGCCACAAGCATTCAAAATAATACATACCGAAACAACTGCAGGTCACAAAAGACCCTAACGAACACTCAAAATGTTCGTTAGAAACTTCTATAACTCGCAAGAACGACACCTGATAACCCAACCCTGTGATGAGTGTGAGTTGTGCATTCAATCAAAGAAAGTACCCAAACCAGTTCCCATAGAAAAATACCCTGTACCCATCAGACCCTTTCACACCATATCGTCTGACATCCTTGGTCCTCTGGGAATAACAGAAGACGGAAACCAGTACATATTGACGTTCAGAGATTATACGACTAGATACACGATCCTTTTTCCTTAAGAACACATGGATACTGATTCAATAATAAAAGCCCTAAGATAGGTTAGTTCCAATTATGACGCAAGCAGTGTCATGATCACGGATAATGCCTCAGAGTACACCTCCGAGAAACTGATTAACTTTCTGAAATACTACAACACCAAAAATGTGGAAATTAGCTCCATACCACGCAGCTTCACAAGGACTCTCAGAACGCATAAACCGTGAAGTAAACAAACTGTTGAGAATTTACACCAATCAACTAGCAGTTAACGACTGGGATAAATTATCACCAGCAATACATTTAACAATTACCAATACTTTTAATAGTTGTACATGAGAGGCTCTATTCTACGCGCTGTTCGGCTATGATTCTGCAACTGCTACCCTCACGCCTCTTAAACTACAGTATAGTGAAGATGAGCTACATCAACATATGCAACGCTTGCAAGAAGTACGAACTCACTGTAGAGACACTCTTCTCACCGCCCAAACCTTCTACACAGCATACACAAACACTGGGAGAAAAGAGAAACACATCTCAGTGGGAGATCGGGTGTACGCTACTCTTCGACAGATCTCTAAGCAAAAGCTAGACTTGCCTGTAGTGAACAAAAGCAAAGGGAAAGCTTGGGAACTCCAAGAAATTGCCACGAATAAAACATATATAGTTCATCCCGACTATATAATTACACGGCAACAGCCATACTCCTCGCCACCTCCCCTGACTTCCACGCAGACCGCTACACCAACAGTTAGCACTTCGCCACACGAACCGGTTCCAGCACGAGTCCAGCCAGTGAGAGCCTGCAAACGGACCTAGTCACCTACCAGAAAAAAAAGGACAAGGTCAACGCAGCCCGCTCACCAACCCCCGCTGCAAGCCATAGCTCCTGCACTGCACCACACCTTTTCCTGCACTGCACCACTGCAGCCAGCCACGCCTTATCTTTGTATAGTTTAAGTAACCCTTCCTATCGTTTTGTTCGGAATAATTAATTTACCATGTAGCCTTTAGGAAAGTAAGTAGGAAGTGTCATTCGATGTTACTTAGAATAATCACTGTTGTACCAAAACTCTTGATGAATGATGGTTAATTACGTAAGGTTTAACCCACTAATATATATGTTACAGATTCCCTAACTATCATGGGACTGACCATTCTACTAGGAGCTGTGGCTCTTGTTGCACTGACACAAGCAGGCCCTGTATTCCGGGAGAACTTCCCCCGAGCAGCAACAGCGATTACGGAGACACAGCCTGTCACTGTCACTCCTTGGCCCGGATATGCCCACATTCCAGATGCGTTTCTTTTATCCCGAGTAAACCTCGGCTCTATCAAAATCACTTGTTCTAAGTACTCGTCTGATTTGGACGCTGCCACGCAATAGCCGAGGTGTTAGCAAACACTAAATTAGTTGGAGGAACCCGAAATCAACAAAACCGATACGGATACACGTTCTTGAAGTTAGAGACTGAATATCTGAGTACCCTCCATTATATATTTGATTTGTTACTATGGGACGCCCGAGGAAGTGAACTTTGGACAAAATTCTACGCCTTCCGCAACCAAGCTACAATAGTCTGAACTATGCTGAAAAAAGGCAGGAGCAACTGAACGTACGGATAATACTAGTCTCAGTACTCAATCGTACGCCTAAATAAGTGGACTAAATATTAGTACTCCGATTATTGCCCCCTCCTTAATAAACTACTTGTCCGCGTAAGGCCCTTACGGCCAGGAAGACAAAGACAACCCCGGAATCAGCTCGTGATTGGATTAGGTTTAGGATTCCTGGGAAGTTACTTAGTTTCTAAGATTTTCGATACCAGTAATCATGGCGACGTCGACGCCCTAAACAGAAATATCCAATAAAACAATAAACTCATTAAACTAATTAACGAGAGACTAGACATGTTGTCCCAGAACGTGACTAATTCCTTTGAGGCAGTGAAGAAGGTGCTTAATAAGCTAGCCGAGACCCAGGAGGTGGCTGACATTCATCAAGCTATTCAGTGTAATCTATACCAGCTATTACCAAGCCTAACGGACATTCGGACTAATTTTAGATTAAGCGAGCTTACAGTATCTCTGCTCGAAGAAGGTATATTAAACCCTGAATTAATTGACTCAAAATCTCTGGATAACATCATTGTAGAAGGTCGCAAGTCTTTCCCAACGTTAGACTTCCCGCTTGAAATATCCCGACGAGAACTCCAATACATAGTGCAAATATTGAAAATACAAAAATTATCACATCATAAATTCTTGATGGTTATACCTCTGACATATATGACGTCATACGACGTATTCACACTAATAGCACACCCCCTAAAACTAGATTCAACGTCTCTTGTCATCCCTGAATTACGGAGCATAATACTCAGACGCAACAATACCTATATAATTACGGATAAAATTAACATGTACTCCATCCTAACGACTAAGCATATTTTGTTGAAGGTAGAACCTATCTACTCCGATCAGAAATCTACGTGCGAATGGGAGGCTACTAAACAGAATGCAACTGCAATGTTGCAATTATGCAACTACCACAAAAGCGGATTTACGGAGACTTTTATGGTAGAGATGGACCAGCATAGACTGATCGACTTTTCAGAATCTACGAGAGTAACTCTGGACTGCCCGTCCCCCCAGACGAAAGATACCCTCGTTGGACTGCATAAACTTCCTTTAGCTTGTGACGTGCAGACTGATGACTTGCTCTGGCCTGCTAAACAGATGGTAACTATTGAAATCCCTGAGCTCAACAAATCCTTTACCTTTATTGGCAACCCCACTTATCTTCCTATCATCAACGTGAACAAATCCAGTGTCGCACACTCCAGTCTCCGGGAACTGATTAAAAAAGTAAACTTAGATGACCCATTTACCATCGACCTCGATTATCATGGTTTGCAGCTAGAACAGATTGCAACATACTCCATTTATGCCCCGACTGTTCTCACCGTAGTTGTTGTCATTAATTCCCTCTTTATAGCTTCTCTGTTCCTCAAATGGATAGATCGCAGAAAACACACAAATACTGGGTCACGTGAGTTCACTTTGCCCACTCTGCAGGAAAGATTTCACGGAGTCAGAGATAGCCTACGGACTAAAAATTTTCTATTCCCGAATAGGGAAGGAATACGAAGTTTTCAAGGAAGCTTACGAGCCAAAGGTGACCATATTCGTAATGTGGCACACCAACTTAAACACAGATTTCACAGCTTCTCGATAGACTTTCATAAGCCGTATAATGTGGATGCAGGTACCAATGCGGATAGACAGATGTATCCTCCATCGGTCCCTGTTCCCGAACTATATCCAGCCTTGTCTAGATATACGTAAGAAACTAAATTAGAGTTTGTGTACCCCCCCCCCGGCATTTGTTAGAAGGCATGATACTTGCTATAGTAAATTCCTCTTCAACTGAGACTCAACTCAGTATTTTAACAAGGAACGCACTGGGCTGTAGTCAAATCCACCATATGTTCATATCTAACTATTCTGTATTTAGTGATTAATTATGGTGTACTCTTCTTGTCTCTCGCGTACAGGCTCAACTCCTTCCCGAGCTTCGATGTACCGAACTTCGGTCTCAAGTGAATGACCCCGCGACCCGCCTAAAGGAAGTGGGCCCAGAAAACAACGGTCGGCCATTTTCTATCTACCGATATCAAAGAAAACACGGCAGCTTCAACACGAACGACTACACTACCTGGCATGGCGGATGACCAAGAAGCTTGTCTTCGGCCTTTATTTTCTGTCGCTTGCATACTCTAGGCCCCTATGCAGGAATTTATTACTCTTCGACTTGATTAATAATTACTTTGTAATATCAATCAGGGATAGAGGGTGTAGTGTTAAACGAACTGTGTAGTTTTCACCTAAGGTTCATTCGCACCCGACCAATGGCCGCGCCCCCGTGTTATTATTATTCTTTTTACCGACCTATAAAGATATTTTGGTCAGCACCTCCATAAAGTTTAATAACGCCTCGACACGAACAGCCTAACATGAAACTAACAGCTGCTAGCCTGTGTCTGCAGCCTTCCTCTTACAAACCCAACTGTCACCTCCGGTGCTAAAGTGTCAAATATAGCGGCGCGTACTGACGCTAAAACTGCTAATATAGATACGTGTCTAATCAAGAAGTGTTACAATACCCTGTATGTAGATTGCCTGGCCTAACCACGCCACATGTTCAATGTCAAATGCCCGCAAGAGAACAGTCTCTTCCGTGGCCTCAAAACAAGCCCAGCCATCTGGCTTTCCAATACGCCCCGCGGTGTATTGACCTGCTCCTCAGTATATGAGCTCTAGATGTTGCTGAGTCATCAGATTAGACTGGAGGTCTTATAGCCTAAGACTCAACCTCACGATCTCCGTGCATACCGGCTATCCCCAGCGTCTCTCTCTCCAATCTTGTCCACCTCATCTGACTTCCCCATAACGTGTTAAAATTGTAATAGCTCGTGAAAAGAACCTCAACTTCAACTCTATTTCCACAATCGCCTGGTTGAATAAACGACTACGAAGCTCGACACATTTATTTCCTCAAACACCAGTTTCCTCCAGCGAGAATAGAGAGAAAAGGTAAAAGGTAGGAAAGTGATGAAGAGTTTGCTACAGGAACTGCGAAATTTGTTAACGACAAATATGACATTTAGAAGCTTCCAATTCCAAAATGTGAACACAGTCATCAAATCCCGAAGCTACGATTTCCAATCGCCAATAGTTTTTTCTCTGCGGTGGACTGCTTGACTTGGATTTTATCATGGCTTAGGTTACCATTGACCTTCAAACAATACAACTAAGGCCTATAGAGCGAGGGAATAAATGTTCTCTATTAACGCCCCGAACTAATATATGTAAAACGAATATTTGCCTAAAATACTCTAACGACGGATGTCTGTGCTAAGACAACTCATATAAAATATTTACGGGTAATCAACATTCGTCTGATTCACTGCTTGAAACGAATGCATGTGATGACTGCCTGTGCTTATTTTAATAAACATAGAGAGTTTACGTCAAATTCTATTAATTAAACATCTCGAATGTTTAAAATGATACTGAATTATATTCAAACAAAACCCCTAGCACACATTGATGTTTTATTGTTCCAATAATCTTGACGGATGTTAATGTTCAAGACGTGTCGACAAATGACATGAGAATGTTTGATTATTAACTGTCTGTTGAATACAACGCGCACGTTGTATGAATGAGAGTCCTAAAAAATGCATTTATTTCGGTCTACATATCAATTGACGACTACAAACGATATTTTTCACTGGTAAACGACCAGTATTTTGCAAATGTAACAGAACAGCTTTCAAGCAAATGACTGTCTTATCGCAATAGTTTAACGACTTGTTTAATGAATAACGCTCTTGAATATTCAACTTTACAAACGTCATCAAAGTGAAATAATGTCTTCGTGAGCACTAAATATATTTAGTAACACGAAGAGTTCTTGCGACGAGCTTAACATCAACGTAAACATGATAACCAGCATGTCGATAGTGAGGTTTTATGATTAACATCAATGAAAACATGATCACGGGCAAGTCGTTAATGAAGTTTTATGAATACCATCTATGAAAACATGATCAAGAGCATGTCGTTAGTGGAGTTTTATGACGGGAAAGTTTGCTTCGTTCGTACTAATAAGCAAGCAAATGACAGCGACCATCGTCTTACTACTGAACGGGATTTGTGTTGTAATTCTGTTTTAATATTATTCAGCTTAATGTTTCCTGCAAATAGTGTGTTTGCTCCGTATAGCAGCGTAGAAAAATCTCGTGATTTAACAATAAAGTGCAATAAAATACAAATTCAAATATTTTACTTGTCGTTGGGTTGAATGATTTGTCCTAAAATAATGGACAATGGTAAACAAACATAGTACTATTTAATTCATCAGTATATTTGGGACAGATCAGTCCTCATTCAGTTCAACTTTACAAATTAATTCAATTACGCTAAATATACGATGAAAACATAATTTTTAGAGTACATTACCAAACCTTTTCAATATTTTATGAACAAACACGTGCGAAAATTAGGCTGCCTAGTCAAAGATTTGATAGTATTCGCAAATAATTCATTTAAAAAAAAGGTTGATATGTCGACAGATTGTTTGTTTAATGAAATGTCAAACTTTCTCTACACCAAATGGAAATGTATTGCAGATAAAAGCCAATAAATGTGCATTTTTTTCGTATGGAACGAAATCCCACTTAAAAAAAACACGACGAATTTACTTTGTAGTAAATAACTTGCTGACATGCATGAGCGGAGTATTGTTCTTTATGGTAGCCTAACACACGACGAATTAACTTCAAAGTAAATAACCTGCTGACATGCACGAACCGAATATTGTTTTTATGGTAGCCTAGTGTTGACAGATGAGAAAAATATGACCTTCTTAATCAAATTCCAACTTTTCGTCTGTGCATGAGTTATATCCAGTATCATATGAAACCTTAATTTCGTACTTCTAGTAAAGGTTACCAAATAATGCTAGAACAAAATGCAAACCTTTAAACAATTATTGATCGATCGTATCTCTGTCATCATTAAATAAAATAGGTGGCATAAAAAATAAACGTTACATTTAAATCACTTCGGAGAAAAGTGCGACGTTGATGAGCTCATACACGTCGTTTCTGGATATTTTTTTCACTGAAACACACTTTTAAACCGAATATCAAAACTAATCAGTCAAATATATTACATATTGTATGCCCGATTACAGATTGTTCAGTCGATTGTACGCTCATGATGATCCGTCAAGAATGTTTGGTGAGATAAGACCATTCTTTCCTGAAATTTTCCCTCCAACATGCTGTCCACAATTTACTCCCACCAAATCGGTCATGTATGGTCATAAAATTTCCTGGAACGGTTTACTCATTTCCCCGTCATTCACCAAATATGTCTTTGTATTAATATTGGCAATAGGAAATTAGGTCGACCGACAAAATCGTTTCCGGTGAATTGTGAAGGGGAAAAAATCGAATTATTTATTAGTTAATCGTAGTAATAATAGCTTCGGGTTACGAAACAGTTCATTCTGATCACATGCTATCAGCTACATTAAAATGATGTTGGGTTGGTTCATGATTCTTTGTGAATGTTTCCCAATAATTTCAGCTGCAGTAAACGTACGGTGAAAGAATTAAAAGTGCAACCCATCAAGACACTCAAACAAGTGTTATCACCGCGATTCTTAACATTTCTTCCTCAATTTGACTTATTCGCCATAGAGACTGAGATGTGAACATACTTTGTTTCGCTCAGTTAATAGATGATGTTTATGGTATTGATTTTTGGAACAGCTCATTTTGACACCTAAAACATAATGTTTAATTTTTTCATAAAATAGAGCAGAAAATAACCAGAAAGGATTTACAAATTTAATCACATAGATGAAGATGAATGATGTAGTATAAGGTTCATTCTTTTTTCCGGTGATTTAAGTCCTCCCCGTCCGAATCAATTGGAAGTCCAACCCTTGTGTGATTATCTTTCATGTTGTTGCAATACGCAGCACCAATTGGCATTAATTAAGGAATAATGATTGAGACATCCCCAAATAGAGGTTTGCAAAAGCTAATCCAACCGTGCCGTGTTAGGGGTAGGACGTAGACTTTGTACACTTATGCGGATGAAAACAACATAAACTGCTCAGTGAACTGCAACAGAACAATCGAGTACGAAATAATCATAATAAATTATATTAACATTAAGTTTAGAAGCAATATTTCTAATGTTTAAAGGCCTCGCAACTCCAAGTGTTGTAGACTTTGTGAAGGGCGCAACTTGGGTCCTGGTGACGTGGAGTGAAGTGTCGAAGTGTTCTATGAAGTCAATGATATGATACTTTACTAATACCCGCGTATCATTGTTCACAATGCCCAACGAATCCATTTACCAGATTAGCTTTTTTTCCTTCAAGAAAACATGACATTGTCAAGATGGCATGTTTTCCTCCAGCGTGAACGCAGCTTCTTTCAAGCATCGACTGGTGAGGGTTGCCTGCCTGCCCTGCCCTGCCTCCCCGCCTCCCCTCTCCTCCCTTCCTCCCTCGGCTGGTATCGTGTAAAACAAACACCATCATTCTTTCCTCTACGTCCCCACCCGCTTCTTCCGGCCCAAGCCCTCTAAACCACTACCCTGTTGCAAAAGCTGTTTTCTTACAGGGAATAAATAAAATGACTGGAACTCACGGCTACTCGGAACTAATAGAACATACGTAGTGAAGTTAAAATTGAATCAAAATTAGAACAACAAGAATATCTCAAATCTTCACGTCTGTTATTTCCCCAATTCAACTAAAATGAAAAAGTACCAATAAGTTATCCAAAGTTATAGTCATGGGACTTTAGTTCTTTTATACTATAGGGTGGACAATGTGTTATGGGACCGGTTAGAAAGTTACCAAGAGGAGGACTACGAAAATCTGAACTTAACAATGATACACTGTGAAGTATCTTTTATGCATCTCCAACTGTGTTTTGAACGAAATATATGCCAACTTGAACATAACGAGTGGTGCTTCAAACATGTGTAGTGAGTGCTGGCAATAGAAGGGAATTTAATGGGACGCGTTCAACTCAGGCAATACAGGCAATGCGTGTTCTAAGCCATATCTTTCAGTTTATAGCACACTAATATCCAAACAAACCTGTTTCAATATTAATATACCAAGTAACCCATGAATACCACACAAAAAGAGTTTCTACATACTTGACCAAATCCTGACCAGCCTTAGACAGTTCCCTACTGTTTCTCTCTGTTGACTCCTCTACCCTCCACACCTAGCATTATACTCCACACTTACACCTTTAAACTCCAGCGCACGACAACGCACCCACATGAGTACCTCTAAACTACAAAGAGGGGTGTCCGATACAGAGATATACCGTGAAGTGTTTTTGTTTGTTAGATAATATTTTGAACTAATTTTTCTCATGTGACACTGAATCTGATTCTATTGGGTTTTATTCAATTTCTGGATTTAAATAAGAACATACAGTGCAAACTCGGACAGATTCAACATTTTTGGGTTGATCCTAGAACATAATGTGCTTATTTCGGATTGACCTGTTCAAAGTGTTCTATAACCGAAGCACATATATTTTATTTGCATAACTGAAACTGAGGAGCATTTGGAGAAAATTGAAGGGGCATGAATATTTATCCCACAAAAAAACTTAGGACACTGCTGTAGCGTCTTCATCTCAAGATTCACCTCTACACTACCACCCAGATCCCTCTTTCCTTATCTCTCCGTGTGCTCGCTGCAATAAGCCTCTCCGATGGTGCCCTGACGCCTCTCTTACCACCCCTGCGCCCCTCCAACCATTTGTCCGTGCCGACCATCTCCTGCACCTATGCACCCTGCTCGCATATTACTGGTACCCTCTCCATCCTCTCATTTCCCATATCCCGCCCGCCTGTTTAGTGGGACGCTCTACACCCTCTCATTTCCCGAACCCGGCCCGCCTGTTAGTGAGATCCACTCCGCCCATTGAAGGGACCTTTTCCCAAGCCCCGCCCGCTCGTAAGTGGGACCCTCTCCGCCTGTTGAAATGGCCATCTCCTGCACCCCGTTAGCCTGTTAGTGGGACCCTCTTCGCCCATTGAAGGGACTCTCTCCCAAAACCCGCCCGCTCGTCAGTAGAACCATCTCCTGCACCCCACCAGACTGTTGAGTGGGATGACGCCAGCTTGGTAGTGGGACCCTTTCCGCCGTTGAAAGAACCATCTCCTGCACTCCGTCAGTTCGTTAGTGGGACCCTCTCCGCCCGCTGAAAGGCCCATTTCCTGCTCCCCGCCAGCTCGTAAGGGGGACTCTCTCCGCCGCTGAAAGAACCATCTCCTGCACTCCGCCAGCTCGTTAGTGAGACCCTCTCCGCCCGCTGAAAGTTCCATCTCCTGCTCCCCGCCAGCACGTTAGGAGGACTCTCTCCGCCGCTGAAAGAACCATCTCCTGCACTACACCAGCTAGTCTAGTGGGACCTTCTCCCCAATCTGAAAGGCCCTTTCCTGCTCCCGCCAGCTTGTTAGTGGGACCCTCTCCTCCCGCTTAAGAAACCATTTCCTGCACTCCGTCAGCTCGTTTGTGGGACCTTCTCCGCCCGCTGAAAGAACCAAATCCTGCTCCCCGCCAGCTCGTTTGTGGGACCTTCTCCGCCCGCTGAAAGAACCAAATCCTGCTCCCCGCCAGGTCGTTAGTGGGACCCTCTACGCCAGCTGAAGGAACCACCCCCTGCGCTCCGCCCGCTCGTTGGTGGGACCTTCTCTGTCCGGTGAAAGGACCATCTCCTGGTCTCCGCCAGCTCGTTAGTGGGACCCTCTTTCGCCCGTTGAAAGGACCATCTCATTCCCCCCACCCGCACGTTACTGAAAACCTCTCCGCCCGCTGGAGGAACCACATTTCTGCACCCCATCCGCTCGTTAGTGGAACCCTCTTCCCCATTGGACAGACCATATCTTGCACAGGGCATTTAGATAGATAACAGTTTTGATCATAGTACCAGCATATATAGCAATTTTTATCATGGCGCCAGAAAAGAGTGCGCACTGCTACGCACTTTAGATGATGTGTGAGAGGTATCAAAATAAAATACTACACTCTTGTGGTCATGTTGCGATGATCAGGATTATATTCCACAGGTGACCTACTCCAAATTCATCTTGAATCTACCGCAGACGATCATTAGCCTGGGTACATCAGGTACTGTGCCAGAAGGACATAAACTCCAGTGCACTAGAAAGCCTGAGCCCTCAAATCAAATCTTGTGCACAGGTGCTCAATAGATTACTTCCTTGCGTATTCTTCTCATGTATTGATAGGTTGGTGTCTTTAGTTTACATTTTTATGTGTCGATTAGCATAGATTCTTTTTTTGGAGATTGCTTGTAAGTAGTTACTTTTTTCACAACTTTTTACTTCATTTTATGATTTTATTTTGCGTTATTAGAGTGCTCTCCAAACTATATTCATGTGTCTATTTTTTTTTCATGTATTGATAGGATAGTTTCTTTAGTCGTTATTTTACATTTTTATGTTTCGATTAGCCTATATTTTCTGTTATGGAAGATTGCTTGTAAGTAGTTACTACAGCAGTATTTTTGTTTTATAATGTTCCGCACTGACCTGCGTTATTCAATCTTCTGAGCTAAAAATAATTATTAATATAGCAGTCGCTCACTTCATTAGCAGGATTGTGTTATTCAGATAAATGTTTCACTCATACGCAGTATCGTGTCATTCATAAGCAGGATTGTGCTATTTCAGTGTTTGGGTTAGTGTTCTTTACTTTAAGTGCTTCCAGTGCGCAAACATTATAATCAAAGCAGTCGCTCACATCATTAGCAGTATCGTCTTTTTAAGTGTTCCGCACTTTCAATGTGCACACCCGTGACAGGCTGCACCGTATGGTCGAAATTCACACAAATGGTCGATAATACTGCAAATCATGATTAATACAGCAGTATTTGTATTATTCAATATTTCGCACTACAGCAGTATTTGTGTTACTCAATGTTCAGCGCTAAAAATGATAACAATTATTATAACAGCAATCGCTCAATTCATTAGCAGGATCGTGCTTTTCAGTGTTTTCAGTGTTCCGGCCAGTGTTCCGTACTTATCGTATTCCCAGTGCAATCATTTTTATCAAAGCAGTCGTTCATGTCATTAGCAGTATCTTGTGTTCTAGTGTTCGGTACTTTCAATGTTCTGCACTGCAGTGTTTCTGTACTGCAAATCGACATTGCTAGACCAGCCTGTGGCATCAAGCAGTAGGTTCACCACCATCTCCGAGTCCAGCCTCAGTACATCCTAACAACCCCCCCCCCCACCTCGCCTACCTTTTCTTGTCGGCCTCGGCTGTGTCAGCCCATAAGCGCTCCTGCATGCCGGAGTGCAGTGGACCTACATCCACCACCCTTCTCATCCCTCATCAAACAAACACGATCGTGCACAATATAAGGTCACGGGTCCTCCTTTTAAAGCAGAGCCCTAAAATGATAGGATAATAAGACGCTCTCTAAGCCCCTCCAACAACAAACCCTCTAAGTATTCCACTTCACTGAGATTTAACATTGAATTAACGACATGTCGCACCACAGCCACACTGCCAACAGAAACAAATCCTGCTGCATGTGGTATAGTGGTACATGCGAGAAATGCGCATGCGCGAAGAATAACAGAGCCTGCATATCATGCAAAAGCCAAAAATGCACCAGAACCAGCAAGCCTATGAGCATAGAGCTGCCGCATTGCCCACACACTCCGGTGGCCAGCACATGTGCCCCAAAACGCGATAAGGAGAAGCCTACACTCTACCACAGGGTAGCTCTTTCGGTGACAGATACTCACCCAAAGCTGCTGAGCTCGCCATCTCCCACCCCTTGTACCATAACTCCAATTTATTCCTCTGAACAGAGCCTTTAATCGCCCCCTCAACAGAAAAATCCGCAACAGCAAAGCCGGCTCACTGTGAAGCATCAGTCACCAGCACCGGGTCAACAGAAAATAACAAGTCCCCTAAGACAATACTTATTGGTGATATCCACATGAAAAATGTGCTAACGTCCTACTTTTCAGATGGATGCACATATGAAAAGATAAATATTAACGACTATGGTGCTCTGTCTAAAATTATTGAGAGCGCAAATCCATTCAAAAATTACATTATTGTGCTCACGAACAACGTCGAAAATGAAGAAGTAGTCAAAATAACCACAGCAATTTTAACGAAAAAACAAAATGCTAAGATGTACATGGCAGAACCTCTCAATCTGAAACAATTGAACAGAGGCGCTGTTTCGTGAATCTTTGCCACTCTTTGAGGCTCAAAGTTATCCCAACAGGCAAACTAAGAGACGAATTCACTGGTGCCCCCGACAAACGATTGTTTCATTCAGAGAATGCTAATCTAAACAATAGTGGAATTATCAAATTTTTCAACACGATAGCACGTTACGTTCCTCAGAGGGTTGAGGCACTGGCATCCCTGTACTATAACAATGTCGGAAGCAAACAATCATTACTCTGGTCTCCTCCCTTCCTCTACTTCCCTCCATCATACAGCCATCATCTCATACCATCACCACATCACATGTCAGAAAAGGACATCTACTCGCAGACTACTCATATCTTAGCTCCCTCTTGTCAACCCCAAACTAAAATTGAAACTAGAATCCACCAATCAGTTACTCCTTATCATCCCAACACAATTAGCTCTCATGCAACGACTTTTCAAAATGTTCGCAGCAATAGCGTCCCCTCAGCGCCTCGTCATTTCTTCCTTTACCCTCCTCCTCCACTCTACACTACTCACACAAATTCGTCTAACTATGCTTGCAGCACAGCCCCAATCCTCCCCTTTCGCTACCAAATATTACCTCAGCCCAAATTTCGACTATACCTATTCCGCTAATCCCTCCCATATTTTACACTCCTCCACCCATTATTTCTCGAGCTCCCTCTTTCGTTACCTTCCCTACCCTCAACCCAAACTCCAACATTATCTATCCGTCAACCCCTCCCATATATTACCCCCCTCCACCCGTTCTTTCCTCTAGCTCCCACATTCGCTACTATTCCCTAACCTCAGCCCCAACTCCAACTTTACCCATCCCGCCCATCCCTCCCATATATTACCCCCCTCCATTCGTTCTTTCTTCTAGCTCCCACCTTCTCTGTCATTCGCCATTCTCTAACCTCAGACAAACTCCAACTCTACCTATCCCGCTAATCCCTCCCTTATATTTCCCCCCTTCACTCATGCCTCCCTCGAGCACAGTTCAGCTATCCTCAGCCGTGCCTCTCTTCAATCACCGATCTAAATTTCTTTCCCTTGGTTCTGTTCGGTGTCCCCTGCTCCAACCTATCCTCAACAACAAAGAACAGAACCGAAAGCAAGGATATCTCAAACATGCAAACAACGCCACTCAAAACTTAGCAACCAGATTCCTAGAAAATGTCAGTAAGAGTATTGCTGATGAGCCTATTAAAAATCTAAATAAGGGTGGTGTTGCTGACACAAGAAACAATGAAGCGGATGAGAGAATACCAAAGCAGGTGACGGAAAACTTGCCACAATTCCCCAGGAACGTCAACATAGACACCATTCTCTAGGATTTAGGATTAAAAAGACAATCAACACTTTCAGACGGACATTGTATGATTCACGCGGTGAAAGGATCTTCAGTAAAACAAACAGGACTTAACGATGAAAACTTCTTAGAGGTTATAAAAACCCAAGCAATGGAGGAATCCTTCAATTACATAGAAGATTACGGAGCCTTCACTGAGCATAAAAAAGATGATAGGTTCCTTTCCGAGATAGAAAGTATTTTGAAAACAAAGAGTACAACTGCAGTTTTGTCGATCTAGTCCCCACAATTCTCAGCAACGCACTCAAAATACAAATCACAATCCTAGATGAGACAAATTTGAACATCGTAACGAAATCTGTAATTAATCCAACCAACCTTATGAGTGATGAAGCTGCTCAATACTCAATATTCGTAGCCAAGAAAGTGGACCAATATAGTAGTCTTGCACCAACCCACCCGATGAAGCCACATTTCGAACAACAAAATATTGCAGAGAAGCGAAACAAGCATGTGGAAAAAAATGTGCCTTGTTCCAATAGGTATTCTCCTTTGCAATACAACAATGATACATCCCTATTCGATGAAGAGATGCCTCTGCAATCATCCCAAAGTGTCACCAACTGTCCTGTGAGTAAAAACAAATGACTAGAGGCACAAACTGTTCAAGCTGGGAGCAGCCACCACCCCTCAGCAGCCACATCCGCAAATACCCATAAGAACCTAATATTATCGTGATTAAACAGAGAAACGTTAAAAGCTTAGGAACAAAGATGGATCACATCAAAATGATGATGAAGGAGGACTCAATTGACATTCTATGTCTGACTGAAACCTGGCTGGAATCTGATATTAACGCTACCTTCATCGAGATTGACGGCTTCAATGTTTATAGAAAAAAATTGAGAAAGGAAAGGTGGTGGAACCGTGATTTATGTGCGAGAAGAATATACCTCTTCTCAGGTAATGCTTAACGACAGCAATGAAATTGATGACCTTTGGGTGAACATCCAGGTACGGAAAAGTAGTTCGTTTGTTGTTGGTTCTCTTTACAGACCGCCCAGAACAAGTGTACAGTCTTTTCAATACATCGAAAAAAGATTTCGAGAAGCTACCGCTCAGGAAAATCGCTGTACATTTTGGCAGATTTCAATGACAATCAATTGAAATTAAAATCCAACAATATGAAGCCAATTTTAGACAAACTCGGGCTGCATCAGCTCATAAAAAGTGCAACAAGAACTACTCCCGAATCCCAAACTGTATTGGATCTGCTCATAAGTAACAATCCGTCTTCCATTGTTAAGACAGACGTGGAGCCCAATTCTTTCTCGGACCACCATGAAATAAACTGCATCATTAACATCATAGCACGAGAAGAAACAAGTATTCAAAATAACCTGTCGTACAAAAAGAAATTACACTGCGGATAAATTCAGAGCACAACTAGTGGCAAACGTCGAGATGATAAAACCAATACATTGCACAGATAACGTCACAGAGCAAGCCCAATTACTCACAGACTATCTTCTAACATGTCAGAACGCTGTGGCGCCAACGGAAACTAAAACAATGAAAAACTTGCCGGTTAAATGGATTACAGAAAAATTGCGAAATGAAATTGCACCTAAAAAATATCTCAAAAGCAGAGCAAAACTAAGCATTACTTAGTTAGAAATATAGAAGAGTCAAAATAGAAGAGTCAAACGAGAAGTCATGAGGGCAAAACTTAAATACCATCATGAGGAGCTAGAACAGTGCAAAAACAATCAAAAAGAAACGTGGAATGTACTGAAAAGAATTGTTCCCTACAAAAAAAATATCACTTCGCCTACTTATCCGAATACTCGAGCAGCTTCAGAGAAGTTTAACAACTACTTCGCTGGAGTTGGGGAACAGGTTTTTGAAGAGGTGACCCAGGAAGCTTATCAAAGATTACAGAGCAACGCAACAGATACATGGAGTCCAAATGCTTTTGATGGAGACAGCGACCAAGAAGCAAACGCCAAATGGAAACCAAAGCAAGTATCGCAACACTAAGTAAAACGACCTGTATTTGCCTCGAGGAACACAAATTCTACAGGAATAGATGGTTCAGCCTTTCAATATCTGAAAGACAGCCTTATAGTGACTTTTCCTTATCAGCACAGTTATTAACACCTCCATAGCTAGTGAAACTTTTCCTGAGAACTGGAAGCATGCAATTATATAAGCAATTCATAAATCAGGGGACAAGAATGAACCATCCAACTTTAGACCGATCAGTCCTCTGCCTGGTCTATCCAAGATTCTAGAAAAGGTAATATCTATCAAATTGATTGACTACCTCGAATCAAACAAGCTGTTCAATGCCTGCCAGTATGCTTATCGGCGAAAATTGTAGACAGAAGACGCACTTATGTGCATCACTGAAGATCTGTACAAAAACTTTGATGAAGGGCAGATATCTCTGCTGGTATTGCTAGACTTATCAAAATCATTTGACAGTGTAAGCCATACAATTCTTTATGGCAAATCTTGGTTATCTGATGAATCGGCAACAATCAGTTAAACTCGATAACGCAACTATGTCAAATTTGGCCACAGTTGCCTTTGTGGTCCCTCAAGGTTCGATACTTTGCCCTTTGTTGTTCTTGGCTTTTGTAAATGAAATCGACTGTAAAATACCAAAATATCAAGCAAAAATGATAATGTACAACGATGATGTTCAAATATTGCTTTCCCGAAAACCGTTGGATCTAATCGCACTGAAAGACGACGCTGAGACAGTCGTAACTAATCTTAAATCTTGGTATGATAAAAATTGACTCAACTCGACTCTGAAAAAACAAAATGCATCTTGTTCGGTTCAAACTCAAAAAGAAAAGCAGTTATAATAAATTTCTCTATCAGGATAGGCAAATCTGACATTCCTGTTGAAGATAAAGTTATAAGTCCGGGAGTATGGTTTGATCCCGATCTATTATTCAAACACCATGTAACTACTCTGTGTTCCAAGCTGAATGAAATACTTTTGTTCCTAAACTCCGCAAAAAAATGATTGGATTTCAAATCAAGATTACTGATTGTCCACACTTTAATATTTTCTCACATTACCTACTGTCTTTCAATTTGGGGGAAATGCACCAAAACCCAAAGAGAGAAAGTACAACGTTGTATACTTTTTGCAGCAAGAACAATATGCGATGGTAACCACAGAAAACGAGACCACGTAAGTCCTCTCCTCGAAAAATTACAGTGGTTCCATATCGACAACAAACTGGCACTCCATGAGTCGATCAGAATCCATAAAGATCTTCAGAAAAACATTCACCCGGCAGCCAAGGGCACATATATTCTCGAGGGAAAAGAACAATCCATTCACAAGAAATAGTGATACTCTGCACGTTGAACACAGGAAAACAGAAACTGCCTGTCGAGCGTTTTCGATTACTGGACCAAAATCCTGGAACAACCTCCCCACAAGCCTCAAAAATGTTCAATCCAACAAGTCCTTCAAGAAGAGGCTTAATGAACATCTGTTGACCGATCAATTCAAAATGGTAACTTTGCCAAACAAACACAAGCTAAATGCATAATACCATTAACCAGCAAATGAGATTCTGTTCATGAGCGACCACCACCACCAACCACCACCACCATAAATCTCAAAATTGAGACACCATCTAATCGTTTTTACTCAGACGATACATATGTTTTCTATGTTGTTGACGATTGCAATTGTCTTTGCCAATTAGCATACGTGTTAACTAGCGTTTTGTCTATTTCTATGTTTTAAATGTTCCAGTCGTTTTAGTATAATTAAAATACGAACTCAGTTTTTCGAGGAACGATTGGCAGCGTCTAACTTGACAAAGGTTTTACTAGATTTTGATATAATTCATTGAATTATTTCTAAGTATTACCGTACCATTTTTGATGATACAGTCATTGCCTTATTAGCCAGCATTTGACTTGTCTTCTATAACAGATGTATATTCATCCAACTTGTGTACTCCAGCATTGTATTATTTATGATTGTCAATCATTTAATCATTTCCTAGCGGTCTTGAAGTGTGTATTTGTAGATTTAATTGTTCGGCGTGTATTTTAGGTAAGATTGTTTGTATATATAACTTATGTTGCCTATCCACCCCTTCATTATTAATACAATAATTTAGAGCAATCCTTACAATATTTTAGTGCTTTTCGATTTTCCCAACCCTATATTGTATTTATATTTTCTGTATAAGTCATGTTATCCATCCATATCTTTGTAATCTTACAATAACGTAGACTACTCATTACAATATGTTAGCACATTTTGCTGTCCCATCCCCATGTTCTCGGGACTCTAACCACATGCATGCGTGATTTTGCCACCACATATACTTGTTCTTTTCCACATCCATGTATTTTGTTGCTCATCAGCCCTCAAGTATTTTTATTTCTCAACCCCGCGTGTCACTGGTTTTTCCAACGCTATGTACTCGGAATTATTTTGTCAAAATAGACATTTCTGTATATGCACAGATGATACTATTGTAAATAATATTTTTGCTCCATGTAAGCCGAACCGGCGGCCCCTAGAGATGAGCAGTGACGAATTCAATTGAACTTTCGAGGACCGATAGGTAGCTCCCAGCTTTTGACAGAGGTCAACTCGACAAGAATATATTTAATTGAATCATATCTACCATTTACCATACTATTTATGAAGATACAATCATTGTCACATAAGCTAATATTGTGCCTCATCTTCTATACCAGAAGTATATTGATTCGGTTTCTGTACTCCAGTATCGAGTTATTTCTTATTGTCAATCATTGAATCATTTCCTAGCGGTCATGAAGTGTATATATTTCAGTGCTATGTATATATTTTATGAATAACTCATGTAGTCTATTCACCATTTCATTATTTCATACAATGTTTTATACCCATCTTTACAATATGTTAACGCATTTCGTCATGAAATATGTATATCCAGTGCTATGTATAGATTTTATGTACAATTTATGTCACTTATTTAACCCCTTAGTATTCATATCTTACCACATCTTTATAATATGTTAGCGAATTTCGATTTCCCAACCCCATGTTCTCAGAATTTCTTAGCTTCATGTATTGACGGTTTTCCCAATCCTATGTATTTCATATGATCTCAACCACATGTATTTCGTGATCGCCCCACCCCATGTATTTCGTGCCAGGCATTCCTGATTCTTACCTCAAATAAGATGTTGTCTGTCGATCATTGATTAAGTTTGATGTATCATACCTAAGTATTGAAAACCCATTGCTAGACGATGAAAACAAAATGATTTAATAACAATAATGATATACCAAGGTGATCGAACAAGATCAAACCATGCGCCTTCCACAATTGTCGCAGGAAGGTATGTAGTATCATCGCGCATGTTCTTTTTGAATATAACGGTGATTTTGTTTTGCTCTAATCTTCCGAGCGGTATTCATATACCCCAAATACTAATCAATGTCACGAAATCTACAATACAAATCACCTTGGGTGCGAACGACCTCACCTCCTATTTACCTCAGATTTATATCTACGTTTCAAAGATATCCAGGTTACGCTATAACAATAGTTTATTTGTAAATGACAGATATTTTTTCTTCGGTATTGGAACGGTATTCCAAGTGTTTAATGATACCCATCAATAATCGTTTTTGTGACTTCATTTGTGTTCGATATAAAGAATTACCAAGGAATAAGCGATGATGGACTTTTCCTGTAAGGGACATGAAACGGTCATTTATTAGACTTTGGACTGACCAGGAAAATGTCCTATGCTGCAATTTACGAGACCTGTTTAATATTATTGTCACCGAACGTGATGTTGACGCAACTGTTATATTGCCTCGGTACGATGACCGATCTGCGAATAAAATGATTCACGATTGCCGACATGTCAATGGAATGCAATTAAAATGATGGGTAGCTTATATTAGAAAACACTATAAAGGATTGAACTAATGACTAATCCAATTCAATCTCTATACGGTGAACAGACATCGATACGTTCTGAATGTTCATAATCTTGAAGGGGGGGAACGCTAATAATATAACAAATTACTGAATATAATCACCCAACTAGCACTGACAATCTTCTCATCAAACGCACGTGTCATTACTTAACGAACGCATTCAGCTGTCGCGTTGATGTTGACAAGGAAGTAAAATTAAATGTTTTTTCTTTCGTCCGAACAGTGTAGGACATCTTCCCTACCACTGTCATAACATTGGATATCAATACCATGTATGTATGTTCCGAAGTCGTGTGGCACAATAGCTGTTCGAGCGAAGTAGTAATGGAGAAAAAACAACCTAGTGTTTCAAAGTTCCTTTATTTTTGTGTGCATAAACTCTGCAGATATCGACATGATCTATTGGATTCGGCTGCCTTAGAATGACGCAATAAAATACCGCTGTGATGTTATATACGAAGATTGCATTAAATATCATCAAATTGTGGACGATCGCCGTCATCAAATTAATTTCAAAATCGGGTTTGAAAAACTTTCAGACATTTTTTTTTAAACTACAATTGATGATATGGGAAAGGACAAGAATCAGAACGCTGCTGACCCTGAGTCATTTAGCTTTTATTATAAAAGAAAGTAAGTAATGCTGAACAATAAAATAAAGATCTAAAAAAAGAAAATGATTAACGATCGACCCGTGCCCTGAAAGATCTCGTACGATCGCTTGCAAAGGTAGAACCATCAACAGTGTTTGACAATGCAAAAATACGCTATGATGTTGTATTCCAAAATTTGATTAGATTAGGCCAGATTATGGACAATCGCCCTCATCAATTTATTCTTAGAACTGGGTTGGTAAAACTTTTTGTCCATATTTAAAATATTTTATAGGAGCATCAAATGATGTTATGGGAAGGGGCATGATTCAGAGAGCCGCTGACCCTGAGCTATTTAGCCTCTAACAGAAGTAGAAATAATGAAGAAAAATCAAATATAAGTGGGAAAGCGAAATGAGAAACGATCGACCCGTGCCCTGAAAGATCTCGTGTCATCGCTGGCAAATGAAGAACTATCAATAGTGTTTAACATTGACGAAGAGTACACGAAGGCCCAGAAATAATATCAGAAATGTAGATCTACACAAAGGCACAATAACAATGCCAAAACTATGTTTTGCATCGACAGAACCACTATAACAGTCATGCAATTCTTTAGAAAATGCTGAGTATAACTGAGGAAACAAGGAAATTCCTATTATAATGATTGTCACTTTAACAAACTCTAAGTACGCGGAAAGATATTGTTGCTGTGAATTGCAATGCTGTTAACCTTCCCAAGATACGTCACAAAAAAAATTTATAAAGAAGTTTCCCTTCAAAATTATCTACAAAAATAATACTAAGAATCAACGAGTACGAAAGGAGTAAGCAATCGTCTCGGTGTTTACTTGAAATGATCGACCAAATATGATCGTGGAATGACTTTCCGTGTCACTCGAAATTTGAAACAAGTCAGGCCAAAACACCAGTGACCAGACCGCGGAATGTCCGTGAGGCCGCCATTAAATCAGGTAACACATGTAATGGTAATCACTACAAGTCAGGCTCCAAAGCACAAGTGACCAGACCGCGGAATGTCCGTGGAGCCGCTATTATAGGTATCACATGTGATGTTAGTCACTGCAAATCAGGCTTCAAAACACCAGTGACTGGACCGCGGAATGTTCGTGAAGCCGCCATTATATCAGGTAACACATGTAATGGTAAACACGAAGTCAAACAATAACCTGTATGTATGTATCGGGGGAAATACAGCAGTTTCCCCCCTGGTTAGGAGTGTGGAAAAGCTAGACTGACACAGTGGAGGGAGGCGCACAATCTCCCCTTCCACAGGACCGCCGTGTCTATGCCGAGGCTTGAACTCGCGACATGGAGCACCAGAGGCTGACACTGCAGTCGGGCACGCTAACCACTCGGCCACGGCGGCTCTTTTGATCTGCAGCCTATCAATGCGCCCTTATATGGCAATCGCCTTGATGCACATTCGTGTCAATATTATCTGTTCCCATTTGAAATCAATATATGATTGTTAGGATAGTATAAATTATTTATAAATCCTTTCGTAAGGGGTCTGGTTGGGTGATGGCATAGTGCTTCATTAGCAGTGACAAGCTCGCCAGAATGTGGGGTCATTAAACGATCTCATAGTTTTGTCGGCTAACATAATTAAAATTGAATAATTGGACATCATTAATTGATGGACTGTACAGCTTTGGAATCAATTAGAGGCGTAATGGAACGTTTTAATCAAATATAGGCGATTAAACTTTCCACAATGCAGTCGGATACATAACGTTCATCGTGTATCATAGGAATTGATGTTTCATGGTGAGCGTGTATGCTATGCACCCACGACCTGCGGTACATTTTACTTACTAGAATACCTTGGAGACTCCCGAAGAGGATAAAGTGCATGACATCCAATGTTTACTAATCAACATTGATCATTTCATAAAACGCTTTTTATCGGCTGGTTACATTGATAAGGACTGTTAAGCAATATCTTTATTCATGTTTATATTTGAGTTAGGAAGGAGAGACCTGAGTGTAGAGGTAGGAAGAGAGCGTGCACTGAATAGGCGTGGGGGGAGAATGATTGTGAACTGATGAGTTTTGACGCTGCCCTGATGTGCGTTCCCGCCCTAAGCACATCAGAATAGTCATGAGTGGGGAGGGGCGGTCATATTGATGCGGCAGGGGTAAACCAGTTACACTGTCAGGCCCTGCTGCCGACACTGACCTCGAACTGCACTCATAACCCGTAGGGTGTGTTGCGGGGTTCTTAGCTGGACCCTTTTCCGAAAAAGGGTTAAGGTGTGCGAGTGTGAGTGTATGAGAGTGTGAGGTGCGCCTTGTCGTCGTTCACCCCCTTGCTGGGGGATTTCGGCCTAGTGTCTGTATATGTATGTATACTGTGCATTTGTTTACTGGTAATTCATGTCAGAGGTTGTTTTTAATGTTCAATGTGATTGTCAACATTTGAATTTTGAGTTGATAATATACACAGCGAATCAAATATTTGAAGAAAGTCTGCGACATTCTTCCGAGATTCAAGGACGAACAGTAACTTAAAAAGAGCTTATTTTCAGCTCGAAACGACAATGTTCCCAAGGAGGCCGAGCTATTATGATGTACCACGAGTTGCTTCCTGCCAGGATACAGCAAGTCAGGAAAGGAGTTAGGGATCCATGAAGGAGTGGACAACACGGATTTGTTGTTTCATGTTTTGACGACTTACATAGTTTCCAGCGCCTTGTCGATAACGATAATGTAATTTCAGTTTTTTTGATTTTTCTATCGTTTCATGAACAAATTTTGTGTACAATACTAAATGCTAACACTTTGTTATCATATGTTTTATTCCATGATCGTGAAGTACACACGTTATATAGGTGTTTCAAACAAGTGTAATCTCCAACATGCATAAGAACGCTTTGAATTCATCCATTCCGCAAGCAGACGCTGACATAATCTGTCATATTAATGGAACTAAATGTTCGAGAACACATAGCGGCCTACAGACTAAGTAATGGTACGACGTGAAACCATTTGTTTCCACGGCAACAGAAACTAAGATCCGTATTCCTGCAATGTAGACTAAATATTGAAGTGATACATGGAGACACGAGACTTTCGTTCATTTGACTGGCACTGGGAGTAGTATTTTCTTCCATCATCAAAGGATCGTATGATGTAAATAATGCACAACGTTCGAATTACGGTTTCATGACTTTAAACCAAATCACCTCAACATCACTACTAAAACAACGTATTAATTCGACGCGAAGATTATGACTGTGTTATCTAATGTTTACAATTTAAAAATTTGCAGGAATACAAGGCATGCGCGTGGGGAAAGAGTTCCTGAAAGTTCTCATTCTATCAACCATTGATTTACTATTGACCGGTGAATTCATAAAACCAATTCCTCAGTACGACTCAAGTTCTATCATTCATGTGGAAAATCAAAACCAAAGAAACTTACCGGTTCTGCACCGTTTTATTTTTTGTAAGCATCACGTATAAAAAATAATTGATGTTAACAAAAGGTGTTACCCGGACGTCACGTTTCTGATTTATTGTCCTCGAATCTGTTAGGTAACTAATTAATAACTCAAATATATCAGGCAATTTACTGAGTCTTTCCTCAGGAAAAAACAAACATTATTGATGGCACTCTGGCACTAGTTTGGGATATTAATAAGCTTGTTCACGACAACCCATTGCTTAGAACTAGAATCATGCTGCTGGGTTACTTTACAAATATAAAAGTGTAATGCTACACGCAGGTCATCTTGAACTAATTTTAATTACATAACATATAAAATATATTTTTGATGATATACGTTATCAGATAATTTTACTCAAAAACAAATTTTATACA
>SDVV010000199.1:0-36660 GCA_016164225.1 Gammarus roeselii | reverse complement strand
ATTAGAGGGCTAATTCAGAAGTCTCCCAACGTTATTGTTGGTATATTCTCTCTGTTTATTACTACTTAATCTTGAGATCGTGAGAGGAAATCAAAATTACCTGTAGCTTGTATAATAATTATTATACAGTATAAATACACGATAATTGCATGATGGTTGACACATGAGCACAGTTGCTGAACAATTACGTGACATGTCGGGTCGGTAGCTAACAAAAAATGATTGGTAAAGGGTTAAATGACAATCGCATGGGCAACATAATTGACTATAACGAGACGATGAGTGATAGAGAGATACGCTAGTCGACGTGTGACAGGATAACGCCTTAGAATAACTAGTGGAGTAATGAGTGAAATTTCATGATAGCAATAGCGAAGGTTCACAAAGAAAACTAGAATCCGCATTGAACTGGAATGCAACTCGATTGTTAATTTTATTGGTAGTGAGATGGCTAAGATGATGCACGGAGATGGCTGAGTTATGAACAGCACGTGAATACACATAGACGGTGAATAATGAACGGCTCGTGCATACACATAAATGGGAATAATGAACGGCACGTAAATACGCATAGATGGTGAATGATGAACAGCACGGAAATCCCACGGTTACATGAAATGCCACAACACTCGATATCGGGACTCACGAAAGAGACGTAATTAGTGCGCGATGCTGGGAACCCACGACTGGAGCAGGTCCTCGCTCTGAGATGGGCGATCTTCTGATAATGTTACACGCGGTCCACACTAACAGCGCTAAGCCCTAAGGGACTATACATGCGCCGTCACCCGGTTCAATCTTGAGGCGAAACGCGCAGGTACCAAGACACGACGCGAAAGGTACTACACTACGGTGAGTGAAGATGGGCGCACTGGTTGGACGACGTTGAGGCAGGACAGACGTAAACACGCACTGATCCCCATGACGATGGTAATTTTGTGTGCTTGACGGAGTTGAGTTGTGACGCGCGTGTTGCACGGTTGGCGTTAGTGCTTGAGAGAATTGAGTTGTGATGCGCGCTGAAACGATAAGGCAACGGGGGAGGTGAGTGCATCACGTGTGCAATGCTATACAGCTATCTTATTGGTAGCTGTGACTGCGTCTTCGGGTCTTGAGTCTCCTGGATGCGCTGGGTTGACTGGTTGAAAGCGATGAGTTGCTCAATGGGACTGCCTCGTCGAGGTGGGCACGAGCAGGCTAAATGTGAAGTGGTGGTAGAGTGTAACTTGATACTTGCAATTTTAGGTAGAGCCAAGCTAGGTGCGTAGTTGCACGAGTTCCGACGAGCTTGGCGCCATCCGGAAATTTTTCAGAGTTTAGCGCAGTCTCCCGTGGTGGAGACGGCCACAGGAAGTGGCTGTTGAGCGTGTGCTCCTAGGCGGCTTTTTGGTGGTGTACTGAGCCTGTGCTAGGCTGATGCATGTGATGCTGGCAGGGAACCGCAGTACAAGTTTTCGAATGCATCCGGATGTATGATACAGTACAGTACAAAAGATTGATAGCTACTTCATACAGCTGATGCAAAAATATTCACACTAAGAATATACAAAAAGGGTTTGTAGTAATGCTTTGAGGTTATTCAAGTTTCATGAGAGATAATTGACGTGTGAATGTTAAGGCGACTGTACAGTTAACGGTAAAACATGATAATTCGGGTGGAGTTATTTGTATGAATTTAAGGGTTGGATGTTAAAGTAATTATACCTGATAGATGTTTGAACTTAGTTCAGAAAACTAATCATTTTTATAGGTAAGATCATATATGGTGTTATTTTGATTAAGTTTGTAATGACTTGCTTGGAAGAACGATGCTGGATATTTAGTGGATAATGGCTAGCAGAATTTTTAAAGTAAGTACTTTCATTTACGAGGTACTTTGCGAAGGATTCACGTTTTCATCAGTGTTTTAGTATTTAAACTTAATGACGTACTCTTGTAGCCAAGCATCTTTTGGGATCGCATGATTTCATTTGATTATCACTGTTGTACAGTTGCAGTAGCTACTCCAAAGCTAAAGTTCAAGTTTGATGACACTGCTGGTAGGAAGCTATATATAAATTTGACTTTGGCAGTTAGGCTGTACCCATAAAGAGTTCAAAGATAGTCAAACATGAATTTATTATTTTAATTATTAGAAACATGATTCATTAGGCAATAGAAGCAATTACAGGGGCACAAGGCTCAGAATGTTACCACCTTGTGTACATGAGCAGGAAGTGCAGCGTTTCGTCCAACAGTGTCCCGCACTGGTGGCTGATGGTCCTCGACCTAGTTGGTCGGCTGCCTGCTGCAGCGTTAGTCCAAGCCATCCAATAACGGGTCGACGAGGACTGCCAGTCTTATCCCTTGGGAATTCCACCCTTAGGTAGAGATACAAGGACAGGTCCGGCATGTTTTTGAGGCGTCACCAGGTCCATCTGGGTACTGAGATTCTAATTCGTAAAATTTCCTTGATGTCCTTGATTTCTTTTGCCCAGCCGTTGGCTACCCACGCAACGGAGCTGGAAGAAATGTATCCCACTTAACATTTACTTTCACGGATAAACAAGCGCTAAATTTGCAACACTCTGCTTGCCCTCCTTCAAGAATTTTACTCAGTTTATTTACTTTAATAGGAAGGATAAATGAAAGTTTTATCATAGGTAAAGGTTGGAATGAGATCAGCTGTGAGTTATTACCTTCGAGTAATTAAATAATTGCTCAGTTAAATTATAAAGACAAATATTCAATTATAGGTACCTTTGTCATGAAATAGTAGCGGTTTAATCTTTGTAATAAATTCAATTATTACTATGGAAATTTATATATTAGGAATCTGATCCGGACAAGTGCCGTGAGTCTGCAAATCCATGAATGACGGCACCACAGAACATGCAGTGATTACAGACGGCACCACTCCTTGCAGTGATTACAGACTGGTAAGGCAGACATACATAATCATTTGTTAGTTCATGGTTTTTACAAGAGTCCAGAAAATATTTTATGGAACATGCTGGAAACACTTCAGCTTTGCCCAAGTTCAGCAGCATACTAATCCTATATATACAAAAATTGAGTTTACAATTAAATGTACAAACACCCATGCGGCACTAGACGTAGTGTACACAGGTATTAATAATTATTTACTGCGGTAAGCGGCTGGCTGAACTTAAAAGCATCCATATTGGGAGTCGAGAGGTATATACGATTTATGGGTTATATCAATAACTTAAATCAATTAACTTCAATTGAAAGTTAGCCCTTCTATGTTAGTGTGGCTCAAATGCCGGTGAGATGAATAATTTGCTGTGCCAAGTTTGGCAGTCCGGGTCCCTTCTAGTCTAGCATACCCTAGAAGTGGCAGATATTTAAAGGCTGCAAAACACTGAATATGATCGATCCTTTCATGTTTGTTGTAGTGACACTTTTCTTATCTATCACTAAAACCCACTGCACTTCTATTTATATATAAGAACGTCGCACACTAGAAAACTATTGCTTATCCGTTCGTTCGGCTCCGTGTCGTGAATAAATGCGCACCAGTGTTATGGGTGATGACAAAAGACTTTGAGTTTAGTCTCAGTGCCAACTCTAAATTCGTTTTAATACTGATATTCAACAGTTGAATGTTCCAACAATGTTAGTCTACTATTTTGCGGCCTCTTTGGAATTAGACACTAAAACGATATCCGGAAGACCATTTGTAAGGACAACTGTCCAGTACATCACTCCCCCTCAGAACTGCAGCCGCAGCAGGCTGCAGTTATGTAGAACTGACCCGTGTTGACTGTTCTGAAAGGCAGGGCGACTTCCTAGTTGGATAGATCGGACCTGGCTCATTTGTGCAAGTGCCGGCACTAACTAGTTTATCACGCTATTTGCTCATATTAACGGCGTCTGTTCTAAGGGACAATTAAGTAGTCTGATCACCACGGTAATTGCAGCAGTACAATGAATCAAGTTGCATTTACTAGTCATATGTAAATATAGATAAATGAATGTTTTCTTCACTCATATCCACAACTTATTTAGACTTCTTCCCTATGAATTATTGATACAACCCTTCATGATTACATCCGTCAAGAATGTAAAGGTTGATTGTAAAGATGTGTATTTATGACAATCACGTGATTCATTGTTTTATTGAAGGTTGACAGTTATAAATGTAAGGGGTCACCAGTTTTTAGTGGATAATGACCAGCAAAATTTTTGAAGTTTGTACTTTCTTTTACAAGGTACTTTGCGAAGAATTCATGTTTTCGTCTGTTTCAATATTTAAGTTTAATGACGTACTCTTGTAGCCAAGCATCCTTTGGGATCACATGATTTGATTATCACTGTTGTACAGTTGCAGTAGCTACTCCAAAGCTTAAGTTCAAGTTTAAGGACACTGCTGGTAGGTAGCTATATATAAATTTGACTTAGGCAGTTAGGCTGTAACCATGAAGGGTTAAAAGATAGTCAAACATTAATTTAATATTTTAATTATTAGAAACATGATTCATTAGGCGCAATAAAAGCAATTACAGGGGCACAGGGCTTAGAACGTTACCACCTTGTGTCCATGAGTAGGAAGTGCAGCGTTTCGTTCAACAGTGTCCCGCACTGGTGGCTGATGGTCCTCGTCCTAGTTGGTCGGCTGCCTGTTGCAGCGTTAGTCCAAGCCATCAAATAACGGGTCGACGAGAACTGCCAGTCTTATCCCTTGGAAGTTCCACCCTTAGGTAGAGATGAAAGGATGGGTCCGGCGTGTTTTTGAGGCGTCACCAGGTCCATCTGGGTACTGAAATTCTAATTCGTATAATCTCCTTGATGTCCTTGGTTTCTTGCGCCCAGCCGTTGGCTGCCCTCGCAACGGAGCTGGAATAAATGTATCACACTTAACATTCACCTTCACGGGTAAACAAGCGCTAAATTTGCAACACTCTACTTGCCCCCCTTTAAGGTCTTTACCCAGTTTATTTACTCTAATATGAAGGAAAAATGATTTTTTTTATAGGTATATATTGGAATGAAAACAGATTTGAGTTATTACCTTCAAGTAGTAAATTAATTGTTCAGTTAAATTATAAAGACGAAGATTCAATTATACGTACCTCAGTCATGAAATAGTAACGGTATAATCTTTGTAATAAACTCTGTTATTACTATGAAAATTCATAAATTAATAATCTGATCCGGACAATTGCCGCGAGTCTGCAAAGCCACAGAACATGCAGCCGGCCAACATAATTTTTGAAGATATATTTATCATATTGTTAATGATAGGAAGGAGCAAAATGTATTACCTACTCTAGTCTAGTTATAAGGCTTATGTTATTGGTGGTGTGAACTCCTCGCAGTGATTACAGACTGGTAAGGCAGACATGTACAAAATCTTTAGTTAGTTCATGGTTTTTACAAGAGTCCAGTAAGTATTTTATGGAACAATAATGGAAAACATCAGCTTTGCATAAGTTCATCGGCATACTGATCCTATATATACGAAAATCAATTTAACAATTAAATATACACACACCCTTGCGGCACTAGACGTAGTGTACACGGATGTTAATAATTATTTACAGCGGTAAGGGGCTGGCTGAACTTATAGGCATCCATATTGGGAATCGAGAGGTATACATGATTTATGGGTTATATCAATAACTTATATCAATGAACTTCAGTTGAAAGTTAGCACTTCTATGTTAGTGTGGCTCAGATGCCTGTGAGATGAATAATTTGTTGTGCCAAGTTTGGCAGTCACGGTCTCTTCTAGCCTAGCCTACCCCAGAAGAGGCAGAGATTTAATTGCTACAAAACACTGAATGTGATCGATCTCTTCATGTTAGTTGTAAAGACACTTTTCTTATCTTCCACTACTACCCCCTGTACTTTTATTAATATATATATACGTCTCACACTAGAAAATTATTGTTTATCGTTCGTTTGGTTCAATGTCGTGAATAAATGCGTACCAGTGTTCTGGGTGATGACAAAAGCCATTGGGTTTGGTCTCTGTGCCAACTCTAAATTTGTTTAATACTGATATTCTACAGTTGGATGTTTCAACGATGTTAGTCTATTATTTTGCGGTTTCTCTGCAATTAGACACCAAAACAATATGCGTAGGACCATTTTTAGGGACAACTGTCCTCTACAGATACATGCCCAAACAGCCTAGCATGGCATGGCATGACCGGAAGTGTCTGGAAGGGATGTGATGGTTGGTAGATTGTTTTTAATTTAAGAGGCAGTGGCGGTAAATAGTTCTTGATAATGAATAGAGAGGCGGCATCGAGAGGTCTGGGCCGGACGTGATGTCAGAGATGGTAGACGAAAGTAACGGGTATATGGGCTGTTGTGTCGCTCAACTAGAATTTGCCTGCATCACACGCTTTGAGATGTTACAATTTAAGGAGCATACACGAGCATCGACATGAAGCATGCATTAGAATAGCTTACGCAATATTTGAGAATTGCACGTAACTTAATATACATGAGAGCAGTGACAATGATCGACAATTGAATTAGAAAATAACATAGAACAATAATTGTAATAGGGCCGATAGTGGAACGATTGGCGGCTGCAGGTCTCCTCCTCCATCCCCTCTAGAACGCCGTCATCCTGTGTTCCGACTCACTGATGACGGTGCGCAGCTGGTGCTTGATGACAAAAACCTTTTCCGCATGACCTCCGTCTTGCCGTCGTTGTATCTTTTCAGCGACCCCGGAAGGCCTTCAGGACCTCATACATCCTGCCATCTACCTCGCAGAAGCGGTAGATCAACTGCTCAATATTGTGCTCGCTCCTTGCGAGACACACAGAGCAGGACGAAATAAACGCCCCCCTCGCACTCCAACTGTGCGCGCGCACTTTATTTGATAACTTAGACGTCAACACTCCTACAAACAATATTTGCAAGTTATCCACTAAATTCTACCACGAGCAATAAGCTTAGTACTACAACTAAAACAAAAAAGTCACAACAAATGTTTAACCAATTGGCAACCAGCACGAACCTGTACTGATGCTGACTCGCGTCTGACACCAGTCATCGATTGTCACGAGAGTGATCAAACGTAAGTATTTGAGGCCATCGTGGACATTTTTACATGTTTATTTTTTTCTTAGTACCGTAGTATATTTTTATTCTGTAATTACATGCGAGACTCAGTGGGTCAGCTCACACCGTCATTATATTCCATATTTACTAGTATTCTGTACGAGCGATCCATGTATATGTGGGTTTTGATATGCTACTGAGTGATCTATTTGTTATAATTTATTTGTATGTTCAACTTCTAGGGGTTCAGGGAGCATTGCGTTTCTGTGTATGTTGTCCCGGTGCGGTGTTTCAGCATCCAAATTCAACATATTCAGTAGATGTTCTATACATGGATCACTCAACAATGTGTTCTAAACAAATTGGCCCCATGTTGTATAATGTCTGGATATGCTCATAAATTCCGTCTGTATTTGTTGTCGGAACGCATCTTTGTGATGATGTAACGCAACGAAAAGAAACACACTTCTCAAAACAGCAAAATACAGCTGATCTGTCCGTGTGAGTGTGGATGGACTCCAAGATGTGGCGTACCTGTTGAAGGCGCTCAGTGATCGTGGTCGTGGAATAACCAATACCGACTCCACCTTAGATGGTTCAGCACCTTTGATGAAAGGATAACCTAAGCAAACCTCAACTGTAGAGTACGGTTAGAACTAAAGAAAAACAGGTGGGTGGGTGAAATAAAAACCCAAGGGTAGAAATGAAATGCCCTGAAAGCTGGAGTCCTGCGCTACAACCTGCCAGGCCGAGAGATAGTCAGGAAAAGTGAGCTGGTACAAGGGATTGGAGTCCAACCAGATAGGATTGATGTTATAGAGCTGGGTAGAATGAGGATCAACAACTTGAGTCATGACCAGTGCCTCAAATTTAGGAAGGACTAGAAAGTGAAAATTAGTAAAAAGTGCAAGGATAAACAACGTTGTATGTAGCGTTGACCTGGGCTATTCCCCGCATCTTTCACAGACTTTATATAACTCAAAAAGCAGGCAACTCAGAAACTTCAGATTTACTGTGTATATGACTTTTGTTATGACATGGCTGAGGCTGGCTCTAGGTTTTAAAATTCTATTTGCAATCGTAAAAATGATTGCAAAAAACTATTTCAGGAGGTTTGCCCCCCAATTGGAGGGCTATTCCTGCAGCAAATTGGGGGATTTTCCGCACGGGCCCCCAGATCACTGCATATCATCAGTTGAACCAGCTGTACCCCTCAGAAGCTGAGATAGGCCTTTTGTAAATCTTTGCTTTCATTCCTAGACCTAGAGTATGTTTGTAAAGCTGTGTGGGCTATTGTTGCAAGATGCAAGCAAACATGTATACCATGTACCAGATTCTGCAATTGGGGTCCAGTTGAGAACATTACGTGCATTTTCATCACTGAAAAATAATAACCAAACTAGCTGTTCATCTCTAAAGCTGGCTGCTGACATAGGCATAGGCATAGTTAGGTACGCTACTGTTGCAAGATACTGGTAAAAAACATACATAGCTAAGAGCTAGAGATATATATGCTCCGCAGTGCTACCGGTCTGTTCAGAGCGAGAGTGGTCAATGATGATTCCAGGCACAATTTATTGTCCCAAGCCCCTAGGCTGAGGAGCTTGGATGGTTTTCAGAGCCTTTTTATCCAGAAAGTTCTTACTTACAGGCAGAGGGGTGAGTTGCTGGCTAGGAGGCAAGCTCTCACTGCATCAGAAGGTGATAGAGGGGAGAGAAGGGAATTATTGGCGGCTGCTGTTGGGTGGGGGCTGGTGTTGGCGCTGGTCAGGGAGGGCCTGTTCTTTTCAGGGATTCCTCTAGCTAGTCGGACATGGGGTGGTAGGGGTCGAGGCAGTGGCGGTCACGTTGAGGGCCTTAAAGTGGCTGCGGCGGAAGACCGTTGTGGACGGTCTGGCATTGTTGATGACCGAAGCGGTGCTGGTGATTGCGGGGAGGCTGTCGGCCGAGTTGGTGCGGGCTGTCAAGGGAGTGTTGGCGGCAAGGGAAGTGCTGGCAGCCAAGGAAGTGCTAGCAGCCGAGGAAGTGCTGGCAGTCAGAAAAGAGCTGGCTGCCAAGGTAAGGCTCGCAGAAGAGGTCGTGGTGCTAGGAGTGGCCATGGTTCTAGGGGTGGTGGTTGTGGAACTCCAGGTGGCCATGAGGATGGTGTTTTAAACTAGCCAGGCAGTCTTTGCTGATGGATTTCACCATTTTGCAGTTGTGCCGTGTAAATTTGAATTCCCTGGATGAATAAGGTCCCTTATGTTGGTCATTTTGTTGTGGTTGACTACATCAGGATTGTCATCCTTTGTTGATTTGCTAGGGTTTCAGCTGGTGAGGGGAGATGTGGTGGGGGAAGTAAAGAAGCATGAAGTTTGTTTATATGTTGCAAACAATTTCAAGTGTGCCGGTTGAAGTGGGTCTCCCCAATGTTGCTGTCATTTCTCTCCTGGATTATGATGTTTTAGTTGTGGTAGCTTACCATCTGCCCTCATATTCAACTGAGGAGAATACTGAACTGATTGTATTCCTGCTGGAATTTTGTGTTGGTAGGGAGGTTCTGGTTCCTGGTGATTTTAATTTGCCTTTGTTGGATTGGTCTGTAGACATTTTTAATAATTATATGCCTCCAGTTGATTTGCAGTGTTTTCATTGTGTTGTTCTTCTTAGACTCACTCAGTGGGTGAGGGAACATACTTTTATTGATTCAGGCACCATTCATGATCTGGTGCTGACTACAGAGGAAGATCAGGTGGCATCTGTGGCAGTTTTTGCCTCCTCTCCCAGGATGCCACCATGCTCCTGTCTTGGTTGAGAATTGTTTTCAGATGGATGAGGCTCCAGTTGATCCTGGCTTTAAATAGTTCATGTTGTCTCGTGAAGATTATAAGAGTATGAGAGAGGTTTTGACAGACGGTGACTGTCTTTATGAGTTCCTGTACGGCACTGCAGAAGAGCATTATAGTTTGTTCCAGTCAGTTATCTATTTGCTTGTTGAAAGGCTTGTTCCCGCTTAAGACTCTGCTTTGCAGCCAAGCCGGTGGCGGGCCTTACAAGGTAGCTGATGATCAGTAGATCTCAAGCTTTGGTGCAGTACAAGCTTTTGAGGAGGGAACTTGGTAGGTGGCATGAGGAGGTGTTGGTGTCCTTGGGAAGTTTAGTAGGCTCAATTTTGGGTACAGAAATTTTTCTCACCACAGCTATTGGTTCTATTGTTACCGTGGCACATGCAGGTGGGACAACACGTGTCCACTGTGAATTAACTTTACGGCTCAATTATGTGGAAGCGCGATTATATCTTAATTTACGGGGTTATGAAAGATTTAGTCTCCAGTAGTTCTATATATATTTACTAATTGAACAATTGACAGACTGAAAAACTAAATGAAAGTTCACACGATAGATTAAATCAAGGACTTACTAAAGGATTATGGAAGGGAGTAACAAAAGGATTAAATGAAGGAGCATGGGTGGTGCTAAGGACCCTTGGGAGTAGTATTAAATTCAGAATGTTTAAAATTAAACATAGAATAATCTTATCTATCATGTCTGCAAGTAAAAATGAAAAGCAATCATTTAGATTAAGAATCAAAGTAAACCAGAAATATGGCAAACCAGTTGTTAGAAAAGCATGCCAAATGCTGATGAAATTAGGAAATAAATAATTGATTAAACAACATAAGGGTGATTAAAGGAAAACTTGACATATTGCAATAAAATAAATAAACATAGCAAACCCCGAATCAAAATTAAGCGCAAAGCAATTGAATGATGGAAGAACCGATTGGAAAGAAATAACAAGCGAACTCAAATGCAAAGTAAATATGTACACTCATAAGCAGACACTTCAACCAAAACATGACCAAGCAGAGTAATCCTATTTAGTAATATAACCTAATATCTAGCTACAGCGTAAATATAGCCTAAACTTTCTCCAACACACCCAGTGCAGCAGCAACTATGCTTAGCAAGCTTCAAGTGAAGCAGAAAGCAAACAAGATGCAATAAGCATTTAAAGAGTGCATTCAGTTAAAATGCATTAAAGTCTACAGTCCAGTCTGCAAAGAACAGATACAATTAATTAACCAAGATTTTACATAATCTCAAATTATGAATGTAATAAGATAGACATTAACATAAATGAGTGTCAACTAGGGAAAGTGATGCACTGGTAAGAAGATAAGCCAAGCAAGGGCAACTGATGGCTTGTGATGTCCGTATATCACCCCCAGTCACATACGGGGGGGTATGTGACTGGGGGTGATATACGGACATCACATGCACAAGCTATCCTGTTTGACCTCACCCTGGTCCAGTAAAATTGATGGGCTGGGTGGAGTGGACTATGGTGAGTGACTCAGAGCAATGCAGTTGTTTTCTGTGGGGGGGAGGTTGCTGCTTTCAGATCTTGTGAAGTGTTGGAAGATTTTTCATTGTTCTGTTGATCCATGTTTGTCTGCTCTGTTTGAGGGAGCTCCAGATGTTGGCACATGTGGGCATTCATTCAAGCTGATGGTTCTTCGCTGCCAGACGGACTATAAATGCAGATTCTTTTATTCTCTCTGTGTGCAGATTTGGAACCGGCTGCCCCCTGATGTGATTCACTTTGCAGCTTCAAGAGGGCCTTGACGGAGGAATTGGGGGCAGTGTTGTATGAGTTTTGCTAGACCCAATTTGATGCAATCATGAGGCTTTGTTTGTGTTGCTGGCAACTGTGTGCAGTTGTTGACTGTTTCTGTTGTTCATCTTCTTTAGACCTATTTAGCGCATTCCGACCACCGTCCTGCTGCAGTGCTCGTGCGGTGCTGTTCTTTATGATTGCTGGGGCACTGAGGTGTACTACCTCCCATGCCTGTGTGCCCTGTTGGTGGGGCTTCAAAGATGAGATCATGTATTTTATTTCAAATTTTTGTAGAAAATGCATGCATTTAGCCTAGTTGACACTACTCCGAAGTCATTGAGCAGCATACTATAGCAGTTTCATCAAACTGCCAGACCAACCTTTTTTTTGTAGGTACTTGAGCCACTTCTGTTGCTGCCATTCAAAATTATTGTCTCTTACATGAATTTGAATATAAGTAGCCACAAATATTAATACCTTGAACTTTTTCTACAGTTGTAGCTATTTGTAATATATTTTTTTGAATTTTGGCACCAGAGAAACATAAGCTGGCTATGGTCTACATTTTTGCTACTAGCTACATTTAAATGTACAAATGAAATATATTTAACATCCCAATATCTAAACCAAGTAGCTAAATATAACTGGGCCTAATACAACTCAATAGTGCTGTTAGTCATACCTAAATTACTACATAATGTCAAGAAGCACTAGTCGTGGTAGCAACTCCTCAACGCTGTCATCAGAATTGCGGGTCAAGTTACAGGATGCCCTTAACAACCAGTTTCGTCACCTACACTACCGGAGCACCCTTCAGCGGCAGGCTATTGAAGCCGTAGTTAAAGGTAAGATATGGGCAATTTAACTATCAACTGTCAATGCAGTAAGTAGTTAATTTCTAAAGCCGATTATTACTTTGGAATAAAAAAAATTATTCCTAACATCTACTAAGGATTTGCCTTGCAATTTTGCTTCTGAAGTAGTTGGGTTGTTGAATTGTATACTGTGAAATGGGTATTTAGACTTTTGGGTTTACCAACAAATGGGCAGAGCCTAACCGTGATGACTCCCCACATTTTCCACTTACTTTAAAATAACTCATAAAGTACGCAGCCAAAATATTTTGTATTTATCGTGTGTATAGCTACTATTATGACCAATAAACATTGTAAGTTTCAACATTCGTTCATCTACCAAAAAATGTGCGGCAAGCTATGGCCCCCAATTGGGGGTGATTTCCCGCACAGAATGGGGTGATTCCCCGCATCCCCCATCCTGCCCTTATCAATAATTGAAAAGCAAATTAAAAGTTTGAGAGTATCAATAAAAAGAGCCTGCCTATACTAGTATTTATCAGTTGTTTAAAATAAAATGTCAAGTAAAATATTTTATCTCTGACAGTTTTTTTTTATGCTTGTCTTTTGCTGGTCTATATCCCCACATCAGTTTTTTCCTGGAAAATTTTGTGGGATTGTGTGACAGGACTGTTAGTTTCCCAGGTTCTGGGTGACTTGGACTCATCTTCTGCCACCGGACCTGATGGCATTCACCCTGGTGTTTTGAAGTCATGTTCTTGGCAGCTGTCATTGCTCTTGTCTCTGATTTTTGCAAAATCATTGGGTCTGGGAGTTTTACTGGAGGCCTGGAAAGAATCTCATGTTGTTCCTATATTCAAGTCTTGTTCAAGAAGTAACCCTTTCAATTACAAACCTGTGAGTCTAATTTTGTTTGCTGTAAGGTGCTGGGGCATGTTATTGTGTCCCAGTTGGTGTATTTTTTAAAGATTCTGGCATTTTATCAGAATGCCAGGGGTAAATTTGGTTTCAGGGTGGGAAGGAGCACTGAAGACCAACATTTGAGTACTTATGTTGAAGTTGCTGATTGGGTAGATGAAGGAATGGTTGTTGATGTGGTCTTTCTGGACTTCTCTGAAGTGTTTGATGTTGTCAGTCACTCTGTTTTGTTGGACAAACTGAGATGTGTGGGTATTCTGGGTGGACTGAAGGATTGGATTAGTAATTTTCTGATAGGGAGGCAATGGTGTGTTCCTGTGGAGGGCAAGTTGTCAGTGACTTCCGAGTGGTGACAAGTGGTGTGCCTCAGAGTTCTGTGCTGGGTCCGCTCTTGTTCCTGCTATATGTCAATCATGTTGCAGCAGGTGTGGCTTGTGAGTGGAAGGCCTTTGCTGACAACTTCCAACTTTATTTGAGTTTCCCCCGCTATGTACAAGCAGTTTGCATGGGTGTGTCTTCCTTGCAGAGGGATTTGAATTTGGTGCAGTCTGTGTCGTTGTCATGGAATCTCTTGTTGAACATTGACAAGTGTGTCTTTAGGCGTTTCTACAGGGGCAGTCTTGAATTGGAGCAAATTGATGATAGAATTGCTTATAATTTGAAAAGGTGTGGTACTTGGCCTGGTCAATTCCTTCAGGGACTCGGTAGTGCGTGTTGACTCGAGGCTGCCGTTCCATCTCCACCAGAGGAGTGTTGTAAGAAAGACTTCCACTCTGGCGACCAGTCTGCTCCGCTCTACTGTCAATAGGAGTTCTGTTTTCATGGTCTCTTTGTTTATTACTCATATACAACCCATTTTGGACTACTGCTCATGTGTATGGAATGTGGAATATTTGGGGAATCTGAGATTGTTGGAGTCTGTGCAGAGAAGGTGGACCAGGGAGATTGATGGGCTGGGTGGAGTGTACTCTGGTGAGATGCTCAAAGCAATGCAGTTGTTTTCTGTGTGGGGGAGGTTGTTGTGTTCAGATCTGTAAAGTGTTGGAAGATTTCTTATTGTTCTGTTCATTCAGGTTTGTCTCCTCTGATTGAGAGCTTTGGATGTTGACACACGTGGCCATTCTTTCAGGCTGGTGGCTCCTCGCTGTCAGATGGACTGTAAATGCAGATTCTTTTATTCATTCCGTGTGCAGATTTGGAACCGGCTGCCCGCTTATGGGGTGCAGTGTTATTCACTTTGCAGCTTCAAGAGAGCTCTGGCGGAGGAATTGGGGGCAGTGTTGTATGAGTTTTGCTAGACTCAATTTGATGTGATATTGTGGCTTTGTTTGTGTTGCTGATGGTTTTGTTCAGTTGTTCACTGTCTTGGTTGTTTTGTCTTCTTTGGACCTAATGAGCGCATTCTGACCAGCGTCTTGCTGCAATGCATTTACCCTGCTGTTCTTTTTGATTGTTGGCGCACTGAGGTGTACTGCCTCCCATGCCTGCGTGCCCTGTTGGTGGGGCTGTGGAGTGCTGCAAGATGAGATACAAAGGTGAGTCATACTCAACTGTTGAAGGGAATTTCTCTATTTCATAGCGGGAAACAAAGTTTTTCTTCAATAATTGGCCAAGCATTACTGAAAGTCATTTCTCCACATCCTGAACTAATTATGACCCTAAAGTATTGGTATATGAACAAATATTACAAATAACAATCATTTTAACAATACGATATAACAAGTATATATATAAAATAATTATTTTTTAAATTCTATAGCAAACTAATTGCATTAACATCAATACAAGGCATGCTAGGTAAGGTATTGTTATCTTGGTATGAAGATATGGTAAAAAATATTGTTTGTGGGTGTTAGATATAAATTAACACTTAGGCCTAGACTTGTCACCATGTGTTATAAACATCGGGTCATTAAAAAATTAGTTACTCATTTTGAAATTAGCTGTGGTAGCTATCATTATTTTAGGTCATTTACTCCCAGATGTTATATTTGTGAAGAATTGCATTCAATTACTTTTAATTGAAGAGAAATGAAGTTATTTACTAACAAAATAGGTGTGGGGAATCACCCTCGATTGTTTTTCACCTGGGGTGATTCTGGCGGTTGTATATTTGTATTTATCTATAAAAATTTACATTTCTTTCCAAAATCCTTGTTAGGCAACAAACAATGACATATTTGATGTATCGCAACAAAATTTGACCCTAATCCAGTGGAAACTCTAGCCTCAGCATTGAAGTTTGCAGAACATTGATTTTTCCCAACCAAAATTATCAGGAGCCTGAAAAACACGCCTTCACTTTGTTGATTTTTTGTAAATTCTGTGCGAGTATCAAATTTCTACAAGTAGCTGATACCTACTAACAATGACCTGCTCTTTCAAGTCCTGTAGTCAAATAGTGACATTTCCAACGTTTTGTTGCCAAAAAGGGGGGTGCCGGAAGTTGCCTCGTTTTGCCAATTGCAGGGAATCACCCCGGTTGATGCTACAAACCTTTTCAACCTAATAATGACAGAATCCTAGCAGCTCACTTCTGTATCTTACCTCTGCAGCCTCCCACAGCCCCCACGATCCCACCAACGGGGCAGGCAGATATGGGAGGCTCTGTGTCACAGTACACCAGCAGTCAAATAGAATGAGAGCTAAAAAACTGCTGCAAGAGGCTGGTCTGAATGCGCGTAATAGGTCAACAAGCAATAACTCAGAAGACAGACAACAATTGCACAACACCACAAACAAAGCCTCTTACTGAATCCCATTTGGGCATGCAAAATCTTTTCAACTCTTCCAGCACCCAAGTTCATGCCCTCACTCTTGTTTCTAGTAACAAAGGAAATCACATTGCATCATATTGATGGGAATTTGATTCTAACCTGAACCCAGCAAAAGGTTGAAAAAATTTCAGCTTTATTCCATTCAACAGAGATTAACCACCAATTTGAGAGAATAACCTTGTGTACTGATATTAGGAGCTCACAAACAGAGCAGACAACCTGAATTCTCAAAGACAACAAAAAATATAGGTATAACACTTGGGTCTCTAAGCGCTTCTCTGTTGAACACCCCGCTGTGCAGTGCACTGTTCTTGCTTAATATATTTTTTCTGTCATTCGTACTATTTGTTCATATGACAGCCAAATGGTGCACAGTAATTCCAGTCCCTAAAACCTGTGTATCCAAAGCTGTTTTAATATTAAACTGACATACTTGGCTGTGTTCCCACCCTTGACTGGAGATAGGGTGGGGTGGGGTGCGATGGGGGTTAGGGGATGTTCAGGTATTCATCTACTGGCCAACTTATGGCTTGTTGTTTGCAGGTTCATCTTCAGCATCCTTGGCATTTAACCCCACTTCTGAATAGCCTCCGCTGTTCAGGAACCATCTCCAGTCGGTGAAAAGAGTGAGAGAGCACCAAGGTGAATCCTCCACTATCCAAAGTCTTGGGGGGGGGTGCTGCCCATGTGTGTGATGTGGCCTGGAAGTGGGAGGCCTGTATTCCAGCGCTGCTCTGCGTTGGCCGAACCTGGGTTTGAACCCCGAGGACACCCAGGCTAGAGGGAAGGAGCTGCACTAGCAAAAACTCATGAAAAAGAGGCTGCAAAGGCTTCACACATCCTGATGGGATCCTGCATTATCTCACCCACTCAACAGGTCAAGAGGACCAGCAGCTGTGTGACCAATCTTTCAATTTCTGACCTAAGCATTGAACGGCGTACAAGTTATAATTTGAATGGGGTAGCAATTAAGCTGTTGATTCATGTATTGACCTGGGCCTGCATGTTGACTCAAAGCTGTGGCTTTGTTGCCATGTGAAGAATGTTGTTAGGAAACTAAGGTAAGGGGTCCAATGTTGATGCACCTGGCCCTGTGTGGACGCAACACCTATAAAAAACTTCACATAGGAAACTGTTAGAAGTAGATTAGGTCTGATTGCAGATAAAATAAGTGCTATATAAACGTATTCTATTTTATTTATTTGTCAACTTATTTCAAATGAGCGGCTCGAAGCAATGCAGTTGTTTTCTGTGAGGGGGAGGTTGTTGCGTTCTGATCTTGTGAAGTGTTGGAAGATTTTTCATTGTTCTGTTGATTCAGGTTTGTCTGCTCTGTTTGAGAGAGCTCCGGATGTTGGCACACGTGGGCATCCTTTCAAGCTGGTGGTTCCTCGCTGTCAGACGTACTATAAACGGAGATTCTTTTATTCTTGCTGTGTGCAGATTTGGAACTGGCTGCTCGCTGATGTGGTGCAGTGTGATCCACTTGGCGGCTTCAAGAGGGCCCTGGCAGAGGAATTGGGGGCAGTGTTGTATGAGTTTTGCTAGACTCAATTTGATGTGATATTATGGCTTCGTTTGTGTTGTCAACACTTGTGTGCAGTTGTTGACCGTCTTCATCGTTTCGTTTTCTTGGGACCTATTGAGCGCATTCCAACCAGCATCCTGCTGCAGTGCTTGTACTGTGCTGTTCATTTTGATTGCTGGCGCGCTGAGGTGTACTGCCTCCCATGCCTGCATGCCCTGTTGGCAGGGCTGTTAGGGCTGTGGGGGCTGCAAAGGTGAGATACAAAGATGAGATCAGATTTAATCTACTTCTAACCAATTTCTCTGTGGAGTTTTTTTATAGGTGTTGCATCAACATAGAGCCCGGTTTCTTACCTTTGTCTTCTACCTTTGCAGCCTCTCCAGCAGCACCACAAGCAAGTGAGGAGCAGCAGAGCCAGGAGAGGCCAGCACAGTCATGCGCGCCAGTTTTATATTGAAAACAGCTATGTTAACACAGATATAGGGACTGGAATTAGTGCGCACCATTGGCTATCACATGAATCATCCGTAAGAATGACAAAAAAATGAATAAATAAATTATGGAACAGCACACTGTACAACAAAGAAGCATTGTATAGTGTGAAGAAGCACTGTACAACAAAGAAACATATGTGTCAACATTGGACCCCGTACCATATGCTCTGCTCTATGGTAGAGCACATCTCTAATGTCAGGACGACACTGAAGAAGTCAACAATGACTCGCATTTGCCAACCACCTACAAATCTCATTGCTACATCACATGACCAACATAAAACACCTTGTTCACAAGAGAATTCATATTAACACAGCCCAACCACAGAATAGTGAGAGCTATCTGCAAAGACTAACTGGCACATTTCTGAGCACACCATCATTAATAGCTTGGTCAAAATGGAAACAGACGGGCCTCCTCAACCACCACCACTAGGGCCACCACAGTCGTGTACATAAACACGGCCACGGGCAGACTAGTCACCAGCGATGCAGCAGTCTTCAGCATCACCTCAGCCACCAACACCAATATACACGAGCACCATGGCCACCGTGACCATCAAAGTTGGTTTACCCAGTGTTCCAAATGCAACTGTCACTGTTACAACCTTTCCTCCACCAGCTGTCTCATCCTAAGGAGCTGTCTGGAACAGCAAGCCTTACCCAACCAGGGCCCACTACAGCCTCCCGTCCAGCAGCAGCCTTCAATTATTCAGTTCTCTTTTCCCTATCACCCTCTGATGCATTAAGAACCCACCTCATAGCCTGCAACTCAGCCCTCTGCCTGTAAGTTAGGTTTCTGAGGTTAAAAAGATTTCTAAATCCATCCATGCTCTTCATCCACAGGGCTTGTAACAGTAGGTGGAGCGTGCATTTATTGCTGATCACCTTTTCCCCTGAACAGACTGGTGTCACCATACCTGATCACATGAGTTGGATAAGCATCAACCCCCAGAGCACATCAAACTTGATTTTTTTGTCAGCGGAACATGCTTTTGGGCAAAGGGCCCTTGGCTCTATGCATGTCATTGTAGCCCTCTCATTCAGCTGGCTCACTTTCTCAAAAGATTCATCCTGAGCAAACCATCACCAGATGCACCATCAATGCCACATCTGCTATGACAATCAGTCTCTTCTTTACTGAGTAGTCTCATATCTCTAACCTGCCCCACTAGTGTATTTATATCTCACCTTGGTATCTCACCTTGGTGGCCTCGAGACTGCTCAACAAGCCAGCACAGCCAGAGTGCAGAGCAAGACAGGAGGCACAAATGTCAGAGCATGTAGCTATCTTGTTAGTCACATCCGGAAATGTAAGCTTCAGGCAACTTATCATGCAGCTATCTTGTTAGTCACAACATAAAAAGAAACTTACATATGTACATTCACATGCACACATATATATACACACATGCATTAAAAATATATATACACACATAAAAATGTGCACACACACTTTATAACACACAAATAAGGCCTCATCGGGCTAGTCAAAATCTACAAAATTATCATACAGCAGATCAGCAAGGGCCTGCTTATAGCAAGTGATATCTGTCAACTGCACTATGTCAGCAGGCAAACTATTCCACACAGCAACATATCCAACACTGAAGGACCTACTGCGGGCATCAAAAGAGCAAGGCCAAAACACCAACTTCAGCAGATGACCCCTAGTACCAATTCTTTGAGCCGAAGAAAACATTCAGCAAATCCTCTATGCAAAATTTCCTAATAATTGATCAGGTCTGCCCTCAGAAGGTGACCCTTGACAGGAACTAATCCACGCTCTTCAATTAATTACCATAGTCCACATCAGCAAACCCATCAATGTATCTGGTCCATCTCCTCTGAAGTGACTCAAGCAGTCTGCAGTCCCCACAATATCCAGTGTTCCAGACACGAGATGCATACTCAATAAGTGGGCAAATATGTGCAACATACAAGGGTACCATAAACTTTGGGGACCTACAGACAGTTGATCTCAATAAGCAGGTTGCCAGCCCATCAGCCTTTGCAGCCACCACAAAGGATATGATGGTGGAATTTGAGGCTTGTGTCCACATTGACATCTAGTCTTTGTGTGGTGACAAACTTCAATGCTTTACCTTGCAAGAAGTAGCTACTGGTTAACTGGGACTAGAGCATCAAAGCAATGCAATCTCTGTAAAGGCGTAGCACTACACACTTGTCTGGATTCAATCCAAGATTCCAGGACCTTGCAACAGAGTCAACTGTATCCAAACCACTTTGGAGTGACTGAACACGGCGGACGGCAGGCTTGTGTCCTTACGTGAGTATCTCAAGTACAGTTCATAATCGTCTGCAAATGCCTTAAACATGCATAGAAGACCACTCGAGATGTGATTGATATAAATCAAGAACAGTAGCGGACCAAGGACAGAGCCCTGAGGTACAGTCACCTCAACTGAACTGGTCACGCTGCCAGAGAGAAATGCTGCAAACCAGGCCAGCAATGAGTTATAAATACCCAAAGACTCTAGCTTAGACAGAAGCACACCATGACTCACCACATCAAATGCTTTAAAAAATTGAGCATTATGACATCCACAACATATCCCTCATCAATCCACCTTCCAACATCACTGTATGTGAACACAAACTGGTCCTCGGTGCTACGGTTACTTTGAAAACCATAGTGATGGGATGACAAAACATTGTTGCTCTCAAGGTACTCAATCAACCGAGATACAATTATTTTTCTCATTGATTTGCAGCAAAGAGATGTCAAACTCATCGGTCAGTAATTGAGTGGATCAGTGTGATATTTTGCCTTGAATATTGGGACAAAAATCAATTAGCTCCAGACTTCAGGCACCATTCCTGTCCTCATTGATTTTTGAAAAATCAAACAACAGGGAAGGAGAGTTCATCTGCACAACTCCTCAGCAGATGCTGGTGGAGGCCATCTGGGCCCATACTGAAACTAGGATCAATAGCCAAAAGGACATGCTGGACCCTCAACCTAAAGAAGTCCACATCGGACAGACTCCCATCAAAAGACTGGAAAGGGGCCAGGTGGGTATGAGCTGAACCTACAAAAACTCCAGAAAATGTCAGCAAAAACTTTGCACATCACACTTGGATCCTGAAATATTTCACCATTTAGCAATCCAAGGGTTCCAACAGCTGGGCAACCAATCTCTTTTACCTGACATAAGCATGCAACAGCTTACAAGTATCAGGTCTGTCCAGTAACATGGACTTGTACATCTTTTGAGACTTGATGGGAAAATTTCTGTAGGTCCTATTCAGTTCAACTTGAATGCATAGGCTTTCAAGAACACTTGCGGAATTGCGACCCTCCACTCTCCTGACCCGCTTGTAGTCACGCCATGCCTCCGATCTATCTTGTACAAGGGCGGTGGGAGCCCTGACAGCCCATGGATAGCCAGAACAAACAGGCTTGAGGGGTATGAACTTCTCAATGAAAGACATCAAAATTGACTGCAGAAACATAAAATCTTCAGACACCAAAGAGTAGCTGAATTCTAACCCCCAATCAACCAGAGACAGACAGATACAGACAGATACAGATACAGACACTAGGCCGCATCCCCCAGAATGGGGGGTGGCCGACCAGAGACAGAGCCTCCGAAATTCTGTCGTATTTCCCCGTGCCCCAAGAACGCCTCTCTCCCTCAACCCCACGCTCCCGCTCCTCTCCACTGAAGACAAACTCAAAGACAACATGAGAATAGTGACAACTATACCGGGGCGGCAGCACAGACAACTCACCAACAAAATCCTTCTCAGATGGAAAAACCAAATCCAGGATATTGTCAGACAGTAGGAATGTGGGTTCCATAACCGACTGCAGAAGTCCAAGAGATGAGAAACAATCTAAAAATTGCATGTCAATTGGCTGAATGTAGTCATCATCTCGGTCCAAGGACCAGTCAATTGTTTGTAAATTGAAATCACCTGTGATAATCACCTCTGCCAGGACAAAATTTGATAAAAAAATTAGCAAGGTGTTGTTTTCCAGATTTGCATAGGGAGGAGCCAATACACAGATTCAATCCACAGGTCATAATCAATGAGATGCACGGCTACAATGTTCGGAATGTGCACCTCAATCACTATAAACTCAATGTCCTTATGCAGTTACAATAATGATCCATGCTTACAAGCTGTGTCATCTGTGACCCCTCACAGCATGATAGTCAGCAACGTCGATGAAGGACGATGCAACAGCAGGCAACAACCACGTCTCACTGATAGCTAGGACGTCAATACTCTGCTTCAAAAGCAACTCAGAGATAAAATCCACTTTATTTGCTAGGGAGTTGACATTAACATGTCCCACTTTTGAACTACTAAAATCAAGGGAAAAATTTCTGAAGTTCAGCGCTGATGGAAAATTTGCTCAGGGTCTTCAATACCTTGATCAGAAGCACCACTTCTCGGACCAGACAGGTCATCACCACGACTATCCAGGTCACCACCACGGTCCAACACAGCAACACCACCAACAAACGCAGCAGCACCCCAAAGGGCTACAGCACGACCAGCTGCAGCAGCACTACGACCAACTGCAGCAGCAGCTTCACAACCAGTTGCAGCAGCAGCATCCCAACCAGCTGCAGCAGCACCACTGCCAGCTGCAGCACCACGACCAGCTGCAGCAGCACCACAATCAACCGCAACAGCACCCCACCAGCTGCATCAGGACCATGATCAGCTGCATCAGGACCATGATCAGCTGCATCAGGACCATGATCAGCTGCAGCAGCACCACAACCAGCCGCAGCAAGACCACGACCTGTTGCAGTAACACCACAACCAGCTGCAGCAGCACCACGACCAGCTACAACAGTACCACCACTAGAAGCCCCTCGGGTCGCCACCCTGGCGTAGTTGCCCCGAAAAACACCCCGACCAGCGGACACTGCCTTGTCACGAGGTCGAGCATCCCCAGCACTGCAGGCCACAGCTGCCAAAGCCAAACCTCCTCCATGCTCACCCACCTACAGCAGGCTTCTCCTCCTGAACAGCTCCTGGCATTGTTTGTAGGTCAGGTCTCTCTGGATAAAGACACTTTTGCACCCATCCATTCCTTTCAATTTCCTTGCATTTGTCAGTATCTTATTGTCGACTTCATCATCACCAAAGATCTTGGCTCTGAACATCCCAATCTGGCCACTAACTATATTGACCTCATAAAGGGCACATTCAAGCCCAATCAGCCACTTCACCACACCCTAAAAACCAGTCTTCACATCAGTCACACTTTCGCCCTGGCCTCTCAAAATAACATTCTGCTTGCGCTTCGTCTGCTCCTGAACCTCAGCTACATCTTCCCTGACAACTACATTAAGTAGGGCAGACCTGGCAAATTGCTCAGATAAAGCCTGTCCATGAGCATGAGGTGTGCAATCATGACTCTATTGCAACCTATGCATTGCTCATCAATGTTCGAACCTGTGCGCACAAACCCCAACCGCCACAACCAGTTGAATAAATGCTGACTTGCCCACCAATGTATCAATACTGCCTATCAAAGTTCTCCTATCATGTTGACTGCACCTACACTGTATGCAATGGTATGTAATAGCACTTCCTCCATTCTCCAGAAGTCCATCTATCACACCTTTCTTCAATCCAACACACTCTGAGACTGGGGGAGAAGACCTACCACTATCACAACAGTCAATGGAGACCATGGTCAAGCTGCAACCACAGAATGCACAAAGTTACTCGGAACTGTCAGCACCACTATCAGCCTCGTCTCCCACAAAACTGGTGCTCGGCCACAAAACTGGAGCTAACATTTCAACAGAAAAATGACTCCAGGCGAAATGGAAGTTTTTTTAGTGTGAACAAAGATTTGTTGGTGCTATTGTTTGAGAAATATAGAAGAATTACATAAAATGTCCAGATGGAGCTAAGGCAATATTGCATTTGCTTCAAAATAAATTGGGACCACCTCATGTGCCCTGGTGTACTAGCCCTGAAGATAGTCACCCATTTGCCCCATCAGGCTTTGGGCAATGGGTTTTAATAATGATCAACAGATCCATCTTTGATTGTTGGACTGACAATTTATTTTTAAACTTCAAATCAGTTGAATAAAGTAAATTAGATGAAACTTACCTTGAAATATTTGTGACAGCATATCAGCTGTTGTTGCTAGTTGGATGAATACAGCTTTCAATACAAGCATTACCTATGTCTAATCTCTCTGGATAGCTAGCTTTTATGTAAATGTTTGTTGGACTTATGTTGTTTAAAATGTTCCATCTCCAGGAACCCATGATGTGTTCGTATGCATGCCAACCGGTGCTGGCAAGTCACTGTGCTATCAGCTGCCAGCTGTGCTTGCAGAAGGAAAGGTGGCCATAGTGGTGTGTCCTCTCATAGCACTCATCAAGGACCAGTTGGATCACCTGGAGAAGCTTAATTTACCTGCAGCCACCATCAACAGCAAAATTACCAGCTCCGAACGGCAGAGTGTGTTAACGGACCTGCGCTCCTGCAAGCCACGTATCAAACTACTATACATCACACCAGAACAAGCAAATACCAGCACATTTCAGGTGGTCAAGTTATTCTTTCAACTCAATTGAAATGTGACAAGAGATTTTTATTTCTGTGATTGATTGCAAATGCATAAAAATTTGCAGCTAGTGTCAGCATTTGTATGTTTCAGACATAAGTGTATCATATCTGGCAACTGCTTGTTTATTCCATTTCTTGCAATTTAGGAGGGAGCTAGCTACCACACAACTTCAAAGTTATAAACTATCATTCATGTACCTACACGAATAATGCCATCCCTAAACTGTATTTTTTTTATTTGTATATAAGGCTCTTGCTCAGCACCTCAGCAAGTACAGCAAGGCTTCATATGTGGTGGTGGATGAGGCTCACTGTGTCAGCCAATGGGGCCATGACTTCCGTCCCGACTATCTCAAGCTGTCCAGGCTTCGCTCTCTGATTCCTGGCATTCCCTGGATTGCTCTGACTGCTACAGCCACACAACAGGTTGGCTTTGCTGTGTTGCATATTACCGCAAATTTTGTCCAGTTGTATTGATAGGACCTGATAGGATTCCACTCAAGATAATGCAGTTACTGAAATTCATAGTTTCAACCAGTATCTTTGAATAATGTTGTTACAAAATGGTTATCTTCCTAAATCATATTTTAGTATATTTCAACATCTGTTAACCATGGAATTAAACTGTTATTTTCATATTGTTGATATCTATCAGGTAGACAGATAGCTACTCTTCAGACCAAATACATCATTATAAGCTCTTAATCTTCATATCTTGCTAGGCTCTGGTTTGATTGGTTTGATTTTTTTCTCCATCAAACTCATGAGGAGTTTGTAAAAATGGCAGCAGCTACTAAAATTTGTTCACAGTAACATGATTTTGCAAATAGCTATATAGATACCTACTGTAGCTATACAGGGTGTAGCTACTGACTAGGAAAAGGAAGAACTTGGAAAATTCTATGAATTTCAAATGCCCTCTGGAAAATGGGAAAACTATAGGAATTTGGTTAAAATGTTGAATAAAACTACATGGAAATTCAACTACCTATCCCTTTGATTTGGTTTTCCATGAGAAATGTCAAATTTGTATATTACACTCATGACTTAAAATAGTATCCAACATGGTTTTTTAGACATGATATTGACTTCATTCACAGAAGAAGATACCTTTGGCATAGGGAAAATTTTGATATCATATCAGGGTCCCTGTATAATATTGATTGGCAGCTGGAATTCATCCACCTGTCAGTAAATTATTGTTTTGTGCACTTGGTGTCCCATTCACACAGTTAGCTTTCCTGCAAATTTGCCATTGTAACTGGAAGTTTTGATCTGACAAATTATCTGTATTGGGACACTCAACATATTTAAAATTATTAGGTACCTAGGTAGGCAGGTAGGAATTTATCTGAAAAAAAAAATGTCTTCCAAAAAATAATGTGTCCATTTAGTTCAATAAATTTCATGGCTATACCATTTCTTCATTTCATATCTGCAGGTGTAAAGTTTACCATATAGCTAAATATAATATTCCTAGATGGTGAAAGAATGCTAGGTGATATTATACCCTAGGTTTGCCAATCACTTCTAACTGTATCTTTATATAGTTATAAACAGATTGTCAGTTGATTCAATTCATAATAACTTCCTGATTTATCCCCTTTTCACTTCAGTTAATATGTAGTAAAAAATTCTGTGTGGTATATAATCAGTGTGGGCTTTACAGGATAAACAAGTTAAACGGCATCAAACCCATGTAACTAATTGAATTTGCTAAGTGACTGAGTGTCACTGAGCCACAAATTATGTGCATATGCAATCTACCCAACCAACTTTTGTATTTTCATTGAAAAAAAATAAACAACCGAACAAATTTATACATGCATCACAAAATAGAATGTAAACTCAGGCAATGCACCAAAGAGAAACTAGACTCTGTAGCAGCAATGGCTTCCCGCTTCATTTGTCACTCTCAAAGTTATATGTTGCTACAACTTTCAGGAAGCTAGCTTTTTAATCTAACAAGATTTATATAAATCTGGAACCAATCCCCTCTGGTTGTTCATTTATATAATCAACTGTGGAAATTGAAATTTGCATTTGGTTTGAATAGCTTCTTTTGACTTTCAACATCAAATTTTAATGTAATAACTTATTTACTAACAGTAACTGCGTGCAGATACCTTTCCATCAATGTATTGCATAGCTTCTTCTATAAAATTGACTTAATTTGTTGATAGCAATTAAATTTGATAATCAAGGTTCAAGTTTGAATTTCAAAATAAAATTTTCCACTAGGTTTTGGATTGTTCTAACATACCACTACAACAAAACATTTGTTATCTCTAACAAATGCAATTTCACAAGATAAAACAAACGGTCTAAGGGCCTTCTACATACATATCATTTGCACGCAGGCATAATGGAGCTCTGTGTTAATTATGCAAGGAATGACGTCCTCAGGATGAAATGTTTGCAACAGCATGCTGACTTGTGCTGGCAGGCATGGTGACAGCATTCTGTGATGTGCAATATACCATTGGAAAGGTTTTGAGGAGAAGCTACTGTAATTAAATGAAGCATTTTATCAAAATCTGACAGTTTGATAGTTGTAAGAGGCCCTTGAAACAAAATGCAATTCTATTTTCCACATGTGATATGTGTGAGCAACCCAAGGCCTGGTGAAAGTTTGTTCCAGCTTTAAATCTTGTAAAGTTATAAAAATTTATTTTCACATAACTTTCAAACTGAAACCTTAAGTTTAAATATAGATGCTAGTTAGCTCCCTGAATGTTGTAATATATTTTTTAAAATGAAAAAATTATGCTGGGAGACATTGTTCTTCCAGTGTCTAGTTTCTCTTGGGGCATTGTCTGAGTTTTCATTATATTTTGTGATGTATAACGGTTGTATATTTTTCTTCAATCAAATGATACTGGTTGGATGTGTAGCTTGCACATGCACATTATTTGTGGCTCAGTGACACAGCCAGCCACTTAGCAAATTCAATTAGCTACTTGGGTTTGATGACATCTGACTGATATGTTCCGTAAAACCCCACACTTCATTATATAGGTGTATATCAGCTACATAGAAAATGTTAGCTGCATATTAACTGTGGAAAGAAAGGGAGAAAGCATGAAAATATTACATTCAATCAATTGGCACCCTGTTTATAGAGATGCAGTTAGAAGTGCCTGGAAAGTCTACGGTATAGTTTCACTCATTCTTTCAGCATCTTGGAAAATTACATAATCTTCTCATCTGCAGATTTGAAATAAAGAAATGTTATAGGCCATGGAATTTATTGAATTAGATTTATACAGCTAATGTGTGACGAAAGTTTTTTTTTTGATAGATGACTACTTATTTACTTTTGAATCTGTTGAGTGTTTCCACAAGTTCCCATTACAGATTCATTTGTTAGATCAAAACGTCCAGCTGCAGTTTTAATAGCTGCGGTAATTGCCAAAGGAGGATGGCAAAGAAGTTGAATGACAGAGTTGATTTGCGTGTTCTGAGATAGTTTGGGCACATGTTGAGGATGGATGAAGAGAGATTGGTGAAAAAGGTATTGAAGGCAGAGGCGAGTGGATGTAAGCCTTGAGGGAGTCCAAGTATGGGTGGATGGATATTGTAAAGCAGGCGTTAGGGAGGAGAGACTTGAGTGTGGAGGTAGCTAGCAAGAAAGCATGCAATGAATAGGTGTGAGTGGATGAACTTTGACGCTGCCCTGATGTGCTTTGCCCTTGGCATCTTGTTGAAAGACGAGACGCCCTTGATCGTGGGTGTTGGGACCAGTTGGTCAACATGACGCGGCAGGGTTGAACCAGTTATGCTGTTGGGCCCTGCTGCTGACACTGACCTCGGACCACACTTATGACCTGGAGGGTTATTCTCTTCTCACGACCTCGGACCGCACTCCCGGCGGGACCCTTTAGTGCGAAAGGGCTAAGCTATGTGAGTGTATGAGAGGAGTTTGAGGTGCGCGTTGCTGTTGGCCACCTCCCTTTTTTGAGGATTTGGCCTAGTGTCTCTATTTTTAATTGCAAAACTTGAGGTAAGCTAGCTATGTGAATGATCATGATTGATTTGAGGATGATTTGCAGCATGCTTCATTCAATTGCAAGTTGTCCTCATCTTGATAATGTTATCTTATTGGGAGAACCATTAAGAGAGCTGAAAAATCTATATTCTTAGATAGTTGTTGTTGATTCATTGGTTGAGATGGTAAGTTTGAAGACCATTAATAACAATTTTAGGTAGCTATAATTACACACCCTTGCAACACTACTTCATACCATCATCGCAAGAAGATACGGGAGTTGTTACAACACCTCAACAAAATTGGATCACCATTTAACCAACCTTCCAATCTGATGCAACATATAAATTCAACAACCTTTGGCAAACAGAAACAAATTCCTTGTTAAAAAATGGTAGCTACATTCAATTGACACTAGACTATGTCAGCCCATCCTGGACACCAGTCAATTCTAACATACATATCCTCAAGCATCAAAGTTTGTAGAACACAGCTCCAAGGCTTAGCACAGGAAAATAAAAACATGTGTGGACAAGTTACATGCAGAAGCTATAGTCCCTTGGGTCCAATATAGCGTGGAACTTCCAGTACCTGCATTATTTATCATTTTTTCACTACCTAACACTCCTGCTACAACATGCAACACCCTGCTTCTGCATTTACTATCACCTATGACAAATGCATGTATGCATAGACACGATTTAGTCCTCTGGATGTAGACACTTGAGAATGTCACAGAAGGACAGGTTCTCCCATGATCTTCTATCTTACAACAACGTGCTGTACAAGAGGCTGGCACTAGAGTTGGGTATGCTTTCCTTTTGGCTGTTTAGGCCATCTCAGGCTCCAATATTTTGGTGTGGGACAAACGTCATCAAGCAAAATGCGAGTATAATATCCAAGCTGGCCACTCATAATAGAGCCCTTTTTAGTAGTGCCACCATGAAAATGGAGATAAAACCTCCTGATTATGCAGACAGTCCTGTTGGTTTTGCAGGTACCAGCTTTGGATGTGTAACTCAGACCCAGATGGTTGCCCACTATACCTGGCTGTTCCACAAACAATAATATACATCATGGTAGACAGTACAATAGGACATAACAGAAGATACTAGGATGCATTTGTTGGTCTGCCTTCAAGGGACTGAGTTTGTTCACTCCATGCTACCAGGCAAGAAAATGACAAAACTTCTATATTTTGGTTATGGCTATAGGCTTACTACTGTGTAGCTAGTTGAGGTACTAATAAAAATGGAATCATAACTTCACTGTTTTTTAATGGACTGAAATGATAAATTTGCACAGTAGAATCCATGTATATAGCAAGCTATGATCAGTTTTGCAATACATAGTGCTAGTTTGCTGTTTTACTCTGTGACAATGAGCTATTCTAAATTTATGTCAAGTGTTCTTAACATTCTCTAGACTTTCTTTCTGTTCATTTTAATTATTCATACCAGGCAATGCCAATGAAATCTAATTTCCTAGTGTGTGGTCATATTTATGTCAGTAAAGTAGCTAAATGATTTTTTGTTGTAATTAATTAATCTAATGTATTTTTCAACAATTTATGTCAAACCAAAATATATAGTCGATTGGGAGAAGAAAAAAATCAATTTCTGAATTTTGTCTCAGCTCTGTTGTAATTGAAATAATTTAAATCTGATTGGACCATAATATGCGCCTTCTATAGAAGTATAAATCATGTGAAGGGGCTTTTTTTTTTCCTATATGAGTCATGAAAAGTTTTTTTATGGGGCAAAAATTAATTCCCCCTAAAATCAGAAAATATAAATCATATTGAAAAAGGCAAGGTATTGCATGTTTCTGAATGTCATATGTCAGTCTTATCACAATATTGGATCAGAATATTGATTTCGGTAGTCAAAATTGATTTTTGAAAATTGTAAGAAAAATTATGCAGCAAATTTTCAGGAAAAAAATTTCTGGCCTCAAAATGCCAAAAGTATTACTTGAATAGAAAATTGGTGAGTATGGCATCTTTCTGCATCATACATAAATGTCCTGTCAAAATAAGGGCTCATAATTTTGATTATTAAAGTCACAATGACTTATTAGAGTTATTGAGTTTTTCTTCCTCATACTTATTGATTTACTGTAACATTTATCAAAGGAAAACTGAAGGGGTTAGAGGGTTGGGGTTCACATATGTGGAGAAGCATTAAGAATTGTGCCCTCCTTGATTTAAATCCCCTGTAACTCTTTCCGTACGTGATCTACATAAAATTGAAACCAAATTTTTTGAATTTTGAGACATTTTCCCAGTGCTTATTCAGTCGTCTATAGAAAAAACACTAGCTTAAAAAGTTGAATATTTTAAAGCTCATTAAACAGAAATTAAACTAGACAAAATTGTCAATCTAACCATGCTAAGAAATTGTGATGAATGCTATTACTTGCCCTGGGAGAGGGGGATTTGTTCTTGCCCCATCTTGAAGGGGATTTTTGGTTCCCCCAATTGACTATACAGTTTCTAAATATTGTATTGGTTTTCCTATTAGGTGGTGAGTGACATAGAGAAACAGCTGTCACTGCGACCTCCTGTTCTGCACTTCCGCACCTCGTCCTACCGCAGTAACCTCTTTTACAGTGTCAGGTAATAAACCACAAACACACTAGGCTTTGGCATCATTCTAAGATACAAGCAAGAAAATGTTCTCCCACATTACAGTTATATTGTTTTTGAAGATTTAATGATCCCCCTAATAATTTCTAACTATCCACAAGGTGAAATAGAACAATTATACTTTAATTAAAATTGTTATAGCTAGCTTTTATTCAATGAAAATATATTCACTTGCTAGAAGTAATGCTGGAAAGAGCAGAACTGGGCTGAATTAAAAGTTTTTACAAGTGATATGTAATTCTATTAACAAATTGACTTTTAAATTGGCTAAAATAAGAACTAAATATATAATGTGTTCACTAGTTGGTGGCTAACAGTTATAGACTTATTATCTATAGGGGGGAGTGTGAAGGAATGACTGATCATGTACTGGTGGTAGAATGATTGTGAGTGGAGCAGAGGTGGGTGGAGGATTAGAGGTGTGAAGGTAATTGAACTGATAGGTAAGCAGAGCTGATGAGTGCTTGCAGGCATTGAAGGAGGAATAAGACATTATGAGAGAACAAGGCCTATGAAATATTGAGGTGCCGTGTTGATATGTGCCAAAAATGTACCTGGTGCAGCCCGTGTTGGCAGATGTTGGAGAAAGGGCTGCAAGTGGTGTAAGGAGGTTAAAATGGCAGTGGCGCAAAGAAGAAGGCTTTTAAGGAGCGGTTGCAGGCAAGGTTGGCAAAGGGCAATGACAACTAGCTATTAAGAAGAAAGTATAGGAGATGAAGGATGTGGTGAAAACAAAGAAGGATTCTGATGTTAAATGGAGTATGCCATTGTGCAAGAATTTTGATGTCTCTCACCCTTGCATCCCTACAAACCAGTAAGGAGCAACAAAGCTGGGGGAGAAAAGTTGTGTAGGTAGTGTCAAAAAGTTTGGTACAGTCTGTGAGCAAAGGAAGCTAAAAGTTAACATTTTAAAGTCAAGTAATGAGATGTTGAAAGCATGAGGAGGCAAATGGAATAAGTGTTGGTTTAATTGGAAAGAATTTGGAGTGAGTTCAATGTTTTATTTCTACCTGGGCTATCATGTGGAGAAGACTAGACCAGTGGAAACCAAGGAGAAATCTAGAGTATGGAGTGTAAAGTGTTGAAGTGCTCTGTATAGTGTAATGAGCTGTACTACACTTGGTATGGAAGCAAAGGAAGGGTTGTGTGAAGGGGCATTTGTTCCAACTGTGCTCTACAGGGCTGAGTCTTCTGGGGAGGGAGGTAAAAGCAGAAGAGAGTTGAAGATTCAATGTGTTTTTTTATGCAATGACATTATTTGAATTTGAACATTTGAAGTGAAAATGGTGAGATAGACAGGACAAAGTAGATACAAAGGGTGGATGGGAGATGGGTAAAAAGGGTGATGGAAACAAATGTGAGCAAGCAGAGGCACGGAGGTAGTCCAAAATTCTGGTGGATGGATGGCGTTACCAAGGCTTTAGGGAAGAGAGACATCAGTGTGTAGGTAGTGACAAAGCAAGCAATGGTCAGGCGTGAGTGGAGAATGATGATCGTATGGCTGTTTTGAAGCAGCAGGGGTAAACCAGTGAACGCTTTTGGTCTCTACTGCTGACCCAAAGTGTCTGTTGGGGGATTCTAGCCAGACCCTTCAGCCCAGAAGGAGTAAGTTTCGGAATGAGTATGAGTGCATGAGAGGAGTGTGATGGGTGCCTTGCCTTTAGCCACCCCCTTCTGGGCGGCCTTGCTCCTGTATCTGAAACAGTTCTATTTGTTACAACTTGCAATTTCCCCTAGTTTGTTTTCTTTGTACTATGTGTCTTGATACTCTGAATCTTATCACGAAAAAATACATATAGCTACTAGGTATGATGCAATCTTTGAGTTGTCGATTCTATTCACTGGCGCTCATAACATTGAAACTGAGGAATATCTTCCATGAAGAACATTGCATGCATGATCTAATTTAAATAGCTGTCTAAACTGCAAAAAATACTACTTATGCTGGTGATTTGTAGGAAAAATAACAACTGCTCAACTCATTACAGTCTATTTGGTAGGGCTTGCAGTAACATCAATAATGCAGTCAACTTTTTCATTTATCTGTTTGAAGAATTGGAAAAAAATCAGAAATTATATTTTTTACCTTTAATGATATTGAAAATTCTTGCAATTTGAATAATAACATTGTTTTATTTGCCTTGGTCTATTTATACTTATTCATGACTGATGTCCTGTGCACAGATTTAAGGAGGTACTTGGGGAGCCTTTCGATGACCTGAAGGCCTTTTTACAAGATGCGCTCGGAGATGAGTTGGACAACAGGACGGTTAGTGATGGTGCCCAAGCTGATGCTGTTCCTCTACATTATTTTTCTTATAATATTTCAAGTAACGAGTAACAATAACATCCTAATTCGGTAGAATCTGTTGGTTGCCTGTGCACCAGTCAGTATCATGATGTCCCTATTAGGCTCGATCTGGGTGCGCCATCGTGTACTGCCGCACTCGTGTCGCCACGGAGGAGGTGGCGGAGCAGCTCTACAAGCGGGGCACGTCAGCGCTGGCCTACCATGCTGGTAAGTTCCCGCATTAGCACCCGCTTTACCTAGAATCACAGCCCAAGTTTATGGTTAATAGAAGCTTTATACCTCGCCTCTATTAAATTTGGGTTGGTGAAGATAATGTCTGTTAAAAGGGAGAAACAATTAGTTACCCTCTAACTAATACATGAGGTAGCCACTTTAAATGAGAGTACTCGCTTATCTCTTTCATTTAACAAATATGTATTATATGAAAGTTTTCAAGTAAAGAGCCTGGTAAAATTGGTTATATTAGAGATCAATGGAATCCTATTAGTTTGATCAGGTTAAATTATATTTAAATGACTATCAAATGTTAGTATTTTTTGAAGATGGAATGTATTTCCTAGAATAAATTGCTACAATCTAAAAGTCATCTGCTCAAAGGGAGTACGCGGACCCTCACAATGACTGTTTATGGTGTTTTCTGTTTGGCAATCTATGATGATACCGACTCATATAAGTATTCTATCTAAAAATGAACGGACCCTAAGATTTGGGTCATTGGCGTTGGTGCACACATTTGTGTGACGCCTAAGAAATCCTCTCAAAATTTTGCTCAGACAATCCTATTTTTAGCATGCTTCTGTGAACCATAATTCATCCTACCATAGAGCCAATGAAGCATGCCCTCTCAATTCGCAGGTAGCTGCGAATTGAGAGGGCAGCTACCTTAGGTAACGTGACGAGTTCCCGTAATATATTCCCGGGCATTAGCTACTGATGAGTACAGTTGTTTATTATCATTGCCAGGTTTGAAGGACAAGGAACGAGCATCGGTGCAGGAGTCATGGATGGAGGGTCGCACGCCTGTCATCACGGCCACTATCTCCTTTGGCATGGGTGTGGACAAGGCCTCCGTCAGGTGTGGAACTAACGGTGTCACCAATGTGACCTTATCTTCGCAAAAAAAACTATACATGTACTGCATTAACTGCCATCCAAAATTGGATAGTACCAGCTTATAATCGCGTGATGAACGTCACATTTGGCTTACGACTACATTCTTGCCCATTGATTATATTTTCCTGGGCTGCGTCTCATTGGTGTCTGCCCCAGCACATGGCTGTGCTTGGTACAACATTCGAACCGAATCACATTGTTTCTAGGCAGTGGTTCACTGTGTGTATGCCCCAAAGCATGCATGTGTTTGGTTAAGCATCCTAGCCTTATTACCTTCTGTTACAGGGCTGTGGCACACTGGTGTGTGCCCCAGAGCATGGCTGCTTACTATCAGGAGTCGGGGCGTGCGGGGCGTGATGGTAAGCCCGCTCAGTGTCGCCTCTACTACAGCAAAAAGGAGCGCGACACCATCAACTTCCTAATAAAAAAGGTAACTTCCATTAAGATCTCCTGTGTTGAGATGGTATGGCTTTGTTTAGGTCTACTGACTGGATCATGCACCATTACTGCACTTGGTTGTCACCATATTCAAATTGGCTTGTAATGATGTGATGCTTTTATGTGGAACAAAGTGTATGTCTGTATTGTATGTCTACAAAAGTGTATTGTATGTCAACGAAATCAAACCATGGCGTTGTAGGTCTCACTTATGTAGCTCCTTCCAACAGCCCCACAGACCAGTGAGGAGCAACAAAGGTGGGGAAGCCAGCATAGCCATGCGTGCCTGTGTCATACTGAGAACTGCTATCTGAACACAGCTTTAGAAACTGGAATTAGTGATCACTCGTAGCGATCATATTAACAAACAGGATGTATGATACTGAAGGATTCCCTACAGCACAACCCACTGTACAACACAGAGATGCAGAGATGCACACTGAGGCACAACACACCCACGCTGCAACTGTCATAGCTACCTTTCTAGTATGACACCCGGTTACCAGGCCAACACTAAAACACCTAGACACAAGGCACCCTCACACCAAAAAGAAATAGATGGAGCCTCAATGAAAATGACAGGCAGCTAGGATCACATTGTTTAACCCTCTAGAGACATGACATGACTTTTAAAACCAAGGAATAAATATTACTCACATTGTTCTACCATGTTTCACTACGTATGTGATGGAATGGGGGACCAGTAGATTGTGCTGACCTCTTATGAAAAAAATTGACGCTCATAGCACTTCAGGCTCGAGCAATTTGCACACCCGCCTACAACCTTTTTGTTCATTTATATCCTATTACTTTGTTTTGCATTGTCCATTGAGTTATTATAACTGACAGTGCGCCAGTCAGCTGAAGTGCTGTCTTGAACAGAAGCATTTACCAACACAGTAAAAGGTGAGAATGTAATTTTTATGTGGAGAATGTAATTTCACGGTGGAACATGGAAGCAAATAATAAATAGCTCATGTAGCCGGGGCCTTAGAATCGTGCTACCGTATCCACCGCGTGTCGTAGAAGGCGACTAAAGGGGCGCCCCGTAGCCAGGAGTATAATCGGCTACCGCTATCCCCAGCGTGTCGGAGACGACAAAACGGGGCGGAGCGAAGGGGCTAGGAATCCCGTTCTCTGTAAAAACCTTTCCTCGAAGACGGCAAGACGAGCGGGGGGAGGAGAGGCACACGCCTCTCCAAACCCTATTGTTAGGGTCGCTGAATGTGCGTGGCTGTAGTACGAGTGATGTAAAGAGGAGGGAGATTGGTGAGATGTCTTTGAGGAGGAAGTTAGATGTGTTGGCGCTGAGTGAGACAAAGTTGAAAGGTAAGGGCGAATGTGAGTTTGGTGCTGTAAGTGGAAGAAAGTCTGGTGTGGAGGAAGGTAGGGCACGAGAGGGTGTGGTCTTGATATCGAGTGATCGG